>VZDJ01000040.1:3335343-3365865 GCA_008694505.1 Cyanoderma ruficeps
AAAAAAAAAAGAGTGCCTTTTGAGCCAGTAGCTGAGGTCAGTTCCTGTGCTCAGAAAGTAGCCACTAATTCTTAAACTGCTGCCTTCATAAAAGATAAGAAACTCTTAATCATGTAAGAGTGACTCAATCTTCACTTCAGCACAGAGCAAAGTACCCCTGGGTTACACTAAATACAACTTGGGATGAAAAATCCAGTCCCCAGACAAAACCAAACCACAGTTACATTAGATACACCCATGAACATATCCCCACAGATCCCATCATCCTACTGGGATAATGACTGAGTTCATCTCGAAGGCAGTGTCTGACACTCAACATTTGCCCAGCAAAGCTTACAGAAGGCCAAGACCTCAGTTAACAGCTACTAATGCCAGGCTGTCTCTCCACACACAAAAATAACCTTACAGGCCATGCTAAGTGGTCTCGATGCTTGTCCAAGTCATGACAGGTTGTACAGAAAAAGTTTAACACTGATGATGGCAATGTAGTACCCATTTTATGGATAATAAGCAGAGGATTTGAGACCACTGAACTGGCTAAAACTCATCACTATTAGCTTTTACTCTTCTGAATAATTGTTCTTGTCTTAGAAATGAAGTTAAGGCATGAAAAAAACCCCAAGTGTAACAGGTGAATACAAACTAGAGAGATTCTACTGACCTAGGAAAATCTGGAAGCCTAAAAAGACACAAGGCATTCACTCAGCTTGAAAGAAACAAAACTAGGTCAGCAATTCTGAGGAATTAATCTTTTTCCTTACCCAGAACTCTGCTTTGCCATTGCCTTTCTTGCACCGTTCTGCCAGCACTGACACACCCACAGTCACTTCAGACAGTGGCTCCTCTGCTGCTTTCATCAGCACAATCTGGATCACCCGGCCCTCGTAAATGTGGGCGTCAAAAGTCGATTTCCATTCGGGATACATGGTGGGTTTCTTCTGAACCAGAGTTTTTCCTCTCTCTGAAAGCCACACACAAAAAAAAGAACAGAAACTATAAGATGTATATAGATCTAGTGTTTAAACTCAACAAAATAAAAGAGAGAATACTTGTACTGGAACTAAAAGCAGAGTTACTGCTTCTTTTACTGTTGTTGTTCCAACAACAGTACATAGGAAAAGGAACAAGGTTTAAATATTCAGTTCAAAAGTTGATGACATGGAAGGCAAAGCCCACCCTGATGGACATGCAAAGGCAGTGAAGGGGTTGTCATGAAGCCAGAGAGCAGGAGGAACAACCCCAATGTGGAATTCATAAACTGGTTCAGTCAGTTACAACTCGACAGGCAATACTTGCATGGCTCCATTCTGCTATAAATCTCCATCAAGTATCCTCCGATTATTGTGATTATTTACTGCTATAAGAGAAATTAAGATAAACCTCACACTGACCCAGTTTAAACTGAAACCAGGTTCTGAGAGATGAAAGGCTTCACATTTCATTCATCTACTTCCAAGTTATCCCAACATTTCAGTTGTATTCATTGTATTCAATGCACTCCTTTGGACTGTACTCTACCAGGACTGCTACTTTTTAAAGGATATTTTAGGGCCTTAACTGTCCTCTGTAGTACATGCAGACCTTGTGTAGTTAAGGAATAACAAAAAAGCTAAAGTTACCTCAAAAATGTCCTTTTCCCTCCTTTTTTCTTTGGTTTCCTTTAAGAGCATCTCAGCACACTCCTTTGTTAGGAGTTTTATAGTGCTGCACTATTCTTATTAGATGGATTATTTTTTCCTTTTTGCCAAGAAAAGCTGGATGATCCTTGAAGTCCCTTCCAGCCTGGTATTCTATGATTCCAATACACAGCTTCAGTCTCCCATTTACCCATTAAACTGATATCTTCCTGTCCATATCTCGGGCACAGAAAACAACCAGTGACTGCACAATCTATGACAAGCTTCGGCATATTTCTAGATCTGGGTCTCTACGTCCCATCAACACATCCAAAGTGATGGTGCCTCTAAAGAAACCACATCCAACTCCTCACTGTGACTGGCACACAGTGCCACCTCCCAGTTCTTCTCTGATTTGCTGCCAAGCCAATTATTCTCCATTTGTGCCTAGGTAACCAAATACCATTTTCTACATTCTACACAATTTCTGCTAAAGATTTTTTCTTGCAATAGAAGTGCTTTCTAAGTGCCTCTCCAGCTCTGAATCATCTATTTGCTGTTGTGATATCAAGGCAGTAGTAATGCAGATTAAATAGTTGGACCCTTCCACAGGAAGCTGCAGTGTGGTCTGTTAGACACTTAATATTTTAAAATCTTCCTGGAAACTCAAGGCAAAGTCAGTGTTCATTCATGAAGGGCTTGCTGGATGCACTCCACTCAGCTGTGCTGAGCTCTGCAGACAAGCACAGGGAACAGTGTCCTTGCACTGCTTTATTAGGGAATGCCTGCCAGCAGCTGCACTGGGAGTTACAGCTGGGACACGGCCCTGAGCCACGTGCCAAAGGACATTCCAAAATGCTCAGAAATGGTCACCTGAGGACCTCTCCAATGCAAACCAAACCTGAGCATTCCTTCTCTACTCAGTCAAAAGCTTTTCTGTTGAATTTGAGGCACTGTGCAGAAAGCTCAAGCCCTTCACGGTGCAAACCTACTTCCAGAGACCTGTCCTATGAAAAAACTTGAAAATATTGTCACAGAACCACTGAATTGTTTAGGTTGAAAAAGACCTTTAAGATCATCAAGTCCAACCAATAACCCAGCACCACCAAGGCCATCATTAAACCATGACTCCAAGTGCCACATCTACATATTTATTTAGAGATTATTAGGACAGACTATAAAGGTCTGGGGGATCAAAAACAGGCTGCACAGCAAGGCTTTTACACTGACCTGCTTTTAGGACTGCTAAAGCCAGATCCCTGCATCAAAGGCACAATGCAGGAGGCATCCTTGGCAATAGGAGAAATTGTCTATTTGCAGAGCCTTTGACAGTAATTTAGGGTTTGCAGAAATAGCAGAAGTTTGTAAAGAGTTGGTAATACTCTTTGTAAGACTCTTGGAAGGGGAAAGAATGATTCCAGTCTGTCCATATGCCTCCCCCCTCCCTATTCCTGTGTCCCAATAATATATGCTTTGATCGGTCAACTCTATACATTTTTACCCTACATAAAACATAAAGAAGGTGTTTCAGTTCCTGGAAACAGCTTCCAGCCTGGCCATGCTACTTTTGTAATTAAAATCATACTAATCAAGGTTTGTCATGGATTCCTGTGTGCAAATGAACAATGAAGTGTCAGCCAAGAACAGCCTTCAAGAGCACTGTGCCTGCCTCTGCTGTGTTCAGGCCTCCCTGGCTTCACTGCTCACACTCCTGACTTCAAAACACATCACGTTTGCAAACTGGCTCAATGCCTAACCATTAAGATCTATGATTTTCTTCTTCCTATCCAATAAGTTTTTCCTTGATTGTATTTCAGTGTTCAAATCCAACATAAAGCTGTTCCAGATCTCGTCAAAGTGACAACAGGAGCATCAGATTATTTTCCTGGTTGATCCAATCACTTGCCTCTCCAGGCAGTTCCCTTTCCTCCCTTTTTTTGGTATGTCAAAGACACATGGAAGCAAAGATTGGGAAATACTGGGACAATTCTACTTTTCAAAAGCAAAGGCTGAAAAAAACCCAGTGGATTTATTTAGATTACTTTCCTTTCTCCACGTATTCTGGCAGCTGCAGGACCTTCAACACCATTTCCTCAGAGGTTCTCCCAGCAGATTAGGAAACTACTTTGGAAATTAGTACAGTTGCTGGATGACAACTCTTTCTGGAAAAGGCACCATGCCTTGTATTTCAAGTTGAAATGCAGCTTTTACCCTCAGCAATAAGGAAAAAGACCAATCATGTTGTGAGGAAGAACAAACTTCACCCTTTCAGCATTCTTTGCTGTTTTGTGAATCTCTAGAGCCATAGTGCAGGATTAGAGAGCTGCAGTCTAGCCCAATACAGCAATTCCCTCTCGTCCTGTTTGGCTACAGTGGCGTATTCCAGCCAAATGTCACAAAATATTATAAACCTTTGGACCAGTTTCTGTAAGGATGAGGTCTTTGAAGGCTGAGGGCCTGGTGAGTCACTTGGTCTGTTGGAGAAGTTGGAGAAGACTGAGGGGAGACCTCACTGCAAGTTACAACTTCCTCATGAGGAGAAGGAGGGGCAGGCACTGATCTCTGCTCTTTGGTGACCAGTGATAGGACCTGAGGGAATGGCCTGAATTTGTGTCAGGGCAGGTTTAGGTTGGGTATCAGAAAAAGGTGGGGTGGTGTGGCAGTGAGGAGGCTCCCCAGGGAATGGGCACTGCCCCAAGGCTCACAGAGCCCCGGAGTGTTTGGAGGGCCAGGAGCTGGACTCAGTGACCACTGAGGGTCCTTTCCAGCACAGCTTATTCTGTGTTTCTGTGCTTCAGTGTGAGTCAGTTCAAGGCCACAATTCAGCCAAAGTACCTCATTTACTACAACAATAACAAACTGCACCTCTCATCATTACCCATCCCCCAAGCCAGTAAAGAGCATTTGCTGCTCTGTGTTTGAGGACAGTTGTCTCAAACCTGCTGCAGTCCAGCTTCCTGTCTTGTGTACTAATAAAGAAGCCTTGCTTTAAAGTGGGGGTAGAGAAAACAGCCATTACTATTTCTCCCATTCCAAAACAAAAGCCACATTGAAGTGCTTGGCATGACAGGAACAGGACTCACTGCCATTCACACATTAAGAAGGATTACAGTATTTCTCAAAAATTTACTGATATTCAGAAAAGCATCCCCATTTGTAATCTCACCTGTAGTCAGAGCTTCCTTCATCTTGATAGCACAGAAAGGCTGTAGTTGTTCTTGATTCTGCACGGGTCCCAGCTCAAACGAGTTGAAAGATATCCGTAAAAAGGGGGCCATTGCTCAGGACGATACACGACCTACGTGGCAAGAAAGAAATAAAAATCACAGAGTAAAAGACCTGGTCTGAGACACGTAATAAAGTGTCACATTTCTCAGCAGCCACCAGAGCTTCTACTGAAGCTAAAATCACATGGCTTCTATTCCTGTATTGCTTTCAGGTGGCAGCTCACAAACCCTAGGAAGCATCCCGAGCTAGCGACCCAACCTGTGAGCCTGCAGACCTGCACATGCCAGGCAAAGAGAAGAGGGACAGGTGGAAAAAGCTCCAGATACTCCTGTGTCACCGGTTTTAAAGTCAGGGATTACAAGAATTCAAAACACCTGTAATTTCTAAGCCAGCAAACAGGTATTTCACTACAGTCTTCCACCTTTCTTAAGAGCTCTTGAATTTAGAGCAGATGCCAGTTCACAACTCACAGCACCTTTAGCAATGTATGACACATGGTTTTGTGACACAAAAATAATTTATTGAAACGCTAAGAGAAAAGAGGCATTTGAGAGAAAAGCAATGCTAGTGCATTTGGAGAATGAGGGATGCAAGGAAGGCGGGATTAGGAGGAAAGACATAACAAGGTAACACGAAGAGAGGGTGGAAAAAATTTAAGACTTGAAACGGGGCTGAGCTGGCCTTTTGACTGTAAATTGTCAACCAGCTCAGTCAAGAAGGAGTAGGAAGAACATTTCAAGCAGTCTTGCATATGCAGGCATTTTTTAATGTAAAGACATCGACCTGAGAAACAATTAACATTTCTCTTCTGTTTCTTAAAGCCCTTACAGTCAATAGATAAAAGACTGAAATCAAATCTCTGGTAGCAAGACAGCATACAGCTCCTGACAGCATCATTTGCACATCTCACACTCTCCTCATGCAGGGACCATTTTCAATAAATGGAAAAAATTATGACTATTATTGAGCTAGTTTGTTTGAACTGACTGTTTCCCCACTTTCTTTCTGTAGAGTAAAACAAGAGTTAGAAAGAAAGTTTAGGATTACTTGGCACCACTGCTTATCCCCCTGAAGAACAGAAAGCCGTGACTATAATTCTCATGCACGAAGACTAACAATAAAGCAATAACCTTCCCACACTAATCCACTGCTTATTGCAGCTTGGGGCACCATTTGATGAGAGTGGAGACTAAGGTGACCTCACAAAGAAAGAAAAATAGACAGCTTTTTAAAAAATTAACAAATACCTTCTGACAGCTCACTTCCACAAATGCAACTTAAGCACAATGCTCATCAAGAGTTTTAATGAGGAACATATTTTAGCTGCTCAAGAGACCGTGTGCTCACTATGTTCAGAACTACACCCCAGTGATCAGCTACAGGACTTGCCAACAGCAGATCACAAATCATTACTACTCAACATGGATGTAAAAGAAACCAGATTTCAGCCCTGTTCACCTCTGGGAAACAGCTCAGTGAGGCCATAGGTAGAAACAAGCTGGGAAGGTCAACATGTAGCTCCCACTGGAAGGTTTATTTAACGGAATCACAGGAGAACTCTGCTGTAAGGGACAGCCCAGCAAGAAGTCACTATTTCCAGTAAGCCTGTGACTATATGAACAAAAAATTGGAAAGCACTGACAAAGCTAAACTAACAATTGCACTGATTTCACTCAGCCCACATGACTCAAGCCAGTGTTTAGTCCTGAAACAGAACACAAGGATTTACAACTTAGTTTTTTATCTCCAAGTTATCAGATGCTATAAAAATAGGTACAATGCATACACATTTTGAGTAATCTCACAATCTTTCTCATTTCCAATGGCCAAACACATTTGGATGCCATATTTTCACCTCTGCTTCATAGTTTTGAATGTGGTTATTTGTTGTAGTTTCATTGTACTCAGCTTTAGTGCATTTCCAATGCTCACTTCTCACTCAGAAATGCTACACACAAGCAATTCAGCAGTTAAGAGAAAACACCAATATCCCAGAGTTTCTGATGATGCTCAAAGTTCCAAGGTCACAGTGAAAACCAGAAGATAACTGTTTGCTTTTACATTTAACAACAGCTTATAAAGAACCCCAACAAACTCGGCAGCTGCCTGCTCTTGCCAAGTTTCTCCACTCCTACACATTATGTTTTTTTTCACAGAAGTAGAGATGTTAAATGCCTGCATGCAAACTCTTCAATATATGTTGTAGACTATATTGTGACAGAGAGAGGTAAGTGAGAGAGGAGGTTTGGATTTGCTCCTCAAATCCATTTTCTGATCCTTTCCTATGCTAAGATGTACTGTGAAATAGTTGACATGTATCAGCTGCACTGCTGTAAACAAAAACATACCCCACTAAAACTGTTTTTGGCAGTGAAACTCAGTGAAAGAGATTAACTTTAAATCAACAAAGTTTCCCCAAATCCCTGCTGAGTACACTCATGTGAGAACACATTTGAGAAGGAAAGACACTGAAAGCAGCACACAGGCTTTGCTTGTTGCATTTTAGACAAGGGTCCAGCTCCAGTCTCTGTGACTGTTACAGAAGTGACAGCACAAGTGCTGACTATTGTTTTAAGGGCTGCATCTGTCAAGAACTGAAACTGCAGCAAAACACCAGCTTTGAATTGAGGGAGACTGTAAAATCTACTCATATAATCTGCATTGCAGCTATGAAGTATTAAAGCCAATGTTTTCCCTAAAGGGCAAGATTTTATCCGAACCAAATGGTGGAAAAACTGAGACGTGAACTCCAAGAATATTCCAAGTCTAAATGACAGGTTCAATATCTCAAACAGTTTCAAAGTCAAAGTACAATCTGGAAAAAAACCCCACCCAACAGAAAACTAAGGGAAAAACATTCCAGTAACATCACTCTATATGAAGTACCTGGTGGTGGCCGTAGTGGTTTAAAGCACACCATCAGATGCTGTCCTGCACAACATCCATTTTGTCAAGGATCCCTGACCTTCTCTAATCCAAACTAAACCCATGTTCTGTGCTCTCTGGGACAGATTCTGCAAAATGCACAGCACTTTCCATGGAGCTTTAAAATTGAGAACTTTTGATTATTTAACACGGAAAGAAAATCAACAGCGTTATTATGAACTACAGATAGAGAGAGGGGGGGAAAACTGGAAACATCTTCACATCATCAATGCCAACACCTGCCAGATGAACAAAATGTTCAATTTTCACACTGATGTGTTTGTAACATGTGGTTTTAAAGAAAGCAAATTAAAATCTTATGTATTCCAAGGAGAATTTTATCAAGATTTTGATAAAATGGCACAGAATTCAGATTAGATTAAAAACCTTCTCCACAGAGGCCAAAGAGACAAAGGGTAAATCCTGCAGTTTCTCTCCTTCCAGCAGTGCCCAGCTCTCAGGGGCTTGCCAGGGTTCCTTTGTTGCTGTAATTCTCCCTCATTATAAACAGTGAGGACAAGGCAGCCCTAGCACAGCCCAGAAACAAAGACACGGTTGTAACTTTTACACAAAGCAGGAAGGCACATCAAAGCAGTGGATGATCTGGAGGAAAAGCAGTGGATGATCTGGAGGAAATGCTGACACTGGCTGACAACAGAGCATTGAAGAGACTAAAAACCAATGGGCCCAAACAGAGCCAGGCTGTTCCATCACTGATAAGGACCAAGAGAAATATGACTGAGAAAACTCCCCTGCTGGTTTGTGCCTCTGATTTCCTTGTATTAGTCTGTGAAACAGTTTGCAGATGGATGTAAAGCTGCAACACATCATGGCTGTTCCAGGCTGTCTCACAGAACTGCTCTGGGTGCCATGAAATGCCTGATTCCTGCTTAGCTCCTTGCTGAGGCTGCTTCCAGGGCAACACAACTGCTCTGGGAATCACCAAAAGCACCACACACACATGACCAATGCAGTCTTCCCTGAAAAGATGAAGAAGTAACTTTTTATTCTTTAAGATGCAAATATATAGATTATATCCAAACTTTTTTTTACACAAAGGTTTCCTGTCCTCTGTTCTGGCAACGGACAAGAAAGACAGCAACAAATTACTGTCCAACTTATTGTCCCCACAGCACTCCCAAACACACAAACGAGCTTCTCTGGGGTCTTTGAGTACAGCCTGCAAAGGAGATTATGCTGCTTGCATGGCAATCATACAAAGAAAGCCTGCAAATAAAGATGCTGCAAGAAGGATTAGCATCACTTACCTGTTCAGAATGTGTGTTTTTATTGTTCCCATGTGTGACAACCCACACTCCCCGCACTTGCATCCTTTCAGGTGATGACTCCAGAGTGAAAAACAGTATCTGTGCTGTAGGACAATTCACTGAACCAAAGGAATATGGTGCTAACCACTGTCTACACTGCACACCTAAGATCTGTCTACAGGGACTTTTTGCAGGTTGTTCCAAGCCCTGGCCTTTATTTGATGCTCTCTAGGTAAAAGTCAATCTAAAAATGAAGTCTGTTCACAAGAGGCTTATTACATTTGCTGTTATGAACCTTGTCAGAAAGATCCATAGCAGCAGCCTGTATCAGCTGGACTTCCCTAGGCACTACTGCTACCCAAATAAACCCTAAAAAACATATCCAACCTCAAATCACTTTATACTGTGTTGCTGAACACTCACAGCCACCAGGGATAGCAAAACAACCCATTATACTCAGGTGCTGCTCTGAAAGCTTAAAATCCACAGAGGGGAAGTGCTCTCCACAAAACAGGGCTAAACTGACATATTGCATGTAGGTCAAAAAAAAGGAGAATTCTCCAAAAATACTGCTCCTGCAGCAGCACCACTTGTGCTTTTATTTAGGTTTAGCTAGTTATAATTTAGGTTTAACCATCAAGGTACAGCTATCTCCTAGGAATGATTTTATTTAGAAATTAGAATTGTGGGACTATACTCATGAAAGCAAAATATATGCATCCAGTGATATTAATTAAGTGCAATTATCTTCAGAAAGACAAAGATATAAAAAGCACTTTTAAAACAGCCCAACAGCCCAATCAAGTAGAATTCTGCTGTAACAGTTTTAAAACAGTGTATATTCATAAAATGTTTTTAAATAATTACACAACTTTATGAAAAGTAAGAAAAGACAACAAAAAAATTAACCCAGAATTCCATTTACTTCCTGTTAAACTTACTACAAATGATTTTTTTTTTGTGGTTCATAATTTCAAAATGACAGTTCATACATTGAATTCCAGTGTAAATGACGCAATTTTTGGGGTTCATTTTGTCTTTGCTTTAAAATAGTAAAGTAGAGTGGCTCAGAATCCAAAGCTTAGCTTGGAAAAAGTGTAGTTACTATTTTCTTCCCTTCCTCCCCGAGTATATTTTCTTTCAGATACTTCTGCTTTTGCTGGGTTAGGCCAAGTCCAGAAACAGAAACAATTACATAACAAAACCTGTCACTGTGTTGCAACAGTCTGGAGAAGAATCCAACCAGATAAGCCATGTAGCAAGAAATGTTCCTTGGTTTCATCCCACTTGGCCAGATACACGGATATTTCCAAGTTTCCACACTTTTTTGCATGCTCAGAAGTCCCCAAACTGCCCAAATTTGTGGCTGCTGTCTAAACTGCTGGTATTTCCCCAACACCCTTCAAGGCAAAAATAATTACTGATATTTTCCCTTATCGTTACAATGAGAAGCTTTTCAAAATATGAGCACCAGAAATACTTTTCTAAACAGGGAAACTCAATCTTGGCAGTACAAACTCCTGGAAGCTCAAGGGGATGCAGATGGAGGGGGGATGCAGATTAGAGGCAAGCAGGAGGCAAAGCAGACCTGATTTTGGGAGCTTTTAGGAAGACACAGAGCCCAGTTTACTAGAGCATAGCTCATACATGATAGCTCAGTAACAAGAGCTGACTGTTCTTAAAGTGGTTTCAAGTACATTGAGGATGAAAAATCTGGATTTTACACTCAAAGATCAGAAAGTTGAGGAAATTGTGGACTCTGAAATGGGCAGCAGGCCAGGCTGTCACGCAGCAAATGCTGCAAGATAAAAACAGCATTTTACACCATTTTCCTTTTTTTGGAAATAGAGAAAGAACACTCGGAGCAACAAAGTTGGCTTTTCCAATACTCCACAACCACTGCTTGGTGGGGAAAAGGGGGAAGTACTGTCAGCTGTTTTTTCTTTAGAAGTGCACAACAAATAGCCATTTAAATATATTTTTTTTTAGAGTCCCGGCTCCTTCTTCCTCTGTGAACATACAGGACTAAACATGAAAACAGTACAGGCCACTGTTTGTCACCACTGCCAAAATCAAGCTTGAAACAAAAGTGCAAATGAATCCCCTTCATTAATTTCAAACCCAAACATCAGACATTAGAAACATGCAAGAGAAGAAAGGCTGCCTGAAGCCCAAAGACTTTGTTAATTATTTCTGATAGCACAAGCTGGTATCATTAGTTAAGTACAGCTGAAACAACATTTTGGAAGGATTAATACAACGGGGCTGGCTGCACAGACCTTACGTGGCTCCAGGTGAATGAACAATTCATTAACATCAAATCACACTATGAAATGGGAACATGCTCAAAATATTTTTATAGGAGGCCAACCCTGGCTTTCCTCTATGCAATGCATAATTTAGGTCTAATTAGGAAGCTTTTCTTTTCCTTGACATGGGGAATAAGTAGAGGCTGAGGTTTTTTCCCTGCAATTAAGTAACACAATCCCTTCCACATGAGAGGAAAAAAACCTATTCTGTGAAAGGAATTAAGTTACACTTCTCTATAATAATCCAGCCTGTAGCCAAGGTCTGCACCAGGTCTGGCTCTGTGTCATTAAACAGGGCACTGGAGGAGCTGGGCTGAGTCTGAGCCCCTGATCAGCTCCCACCTCCCCAACAACGGCCAAGAATTTGGGCGGGTTTTAGTCAGCGTGACTGAACTGCAAAGCTGCACATCACGTTTATCATGGGAATACGAGTTCTCCAGAGGAAGCCTGCCATTCTGCAAAAGGCTTCATGGACTTTCTTGTAACAACCGGTACACGAGGACAGCTCAGCTACTCACAGCTTTCAGAAGGACCAAACCAAAGGAAAAGTCAAAGAAAATCCAAAGTGCAGTAACTGTTCAGGTACCACCATAATCAAGTGGACATTCAGGCATATTCCAGTAGGATATTTCTTCTCTAACAGAGCAGACATATGCCACGCCCATCCTCCAGTTAACTCTTGATGAATATTTTTATCTAGGATCCATTGTAACACCCAAGATTTTCTGGCCTTCCAATACTCAAAGGGTCTCCAAGAGAGTTGAAGAGGGACTTTGGACAAGGGCCTGGAAGCACAGGACAAGGAGGAATGGCTGCCCACTGCCAGAGGACAGGGTCAGATGGGATATTAGGAAGGAATTCTTGGCTGTGAGGGTGCTGAGACCCTGGCACAGGGTACCCAGAGCAGCTGTGGCTGCCCCTGAATCTCTGGAATTGCCCAAGGCCAGGCTGGGACAGTGGAAGGTGTCCCCGCCCATGGCAGGGGGTTGGAACTGGATGAGCTTTAAGGTCCCTTCCAATCCAAATCCTTCCAGAATTCCGTGATTTTCTGCTCAATTATAAGCTTTCTGAAAATTGAGATATATTTCCCAGGAAGAATAATAGATAATGTTGAGAACATATTTTCAAACCAAACAGAAAACACTGCCTTTCTCTTCAAAACACTGGAGGGGTTTTATGTTTGGGTAGGTTTTTTATATTTTCCACTGAATTCCCTTCACACTGAAAAAGCCAAATACCATAAAGATAGTAAGTCAATTAAAGGTTAAGATAAAAAGGAATTTTTAATTTCTCTTATTTTAAATGTATTGGGTTAATGAGTCTATGCGAACCATGAAGAGGGAAAAAATGGGAAGAAAGAAACTGGACATTCAACAGAATTGTAAGAAATACCTTCTAAAACACTGCAGTAAGAAAACTATTTTAGTTTGCTCTTTTGAAAACATTAGCAGACCATGCAGTCTAAGTGCCTCTCAAAGAGCACAAGCCTCCAAGTCAGAAATTTATCCTACTGCCAACACTTATGACCTAATCCTCCAAGTATCTGGAAAACTAGAATATTCATTAGCTGAGAGAACTGTATCATCATTCATACACGCTGGAAAGCTGCTGCTCAGATAACCTCATCAGACAGGACACAATCCAGTCCCTGGATAAGACCAAGGCTTTTAAACTAAAAGAGTGCAGGAGTTATGAACCAAAGACTTTGCTCATGAACTGTGTATGGAGTTGTGGGAATAGATCCAGTGCACCCTCCTGACTGCATCTGGCATTATTGGAGTTGTTTGGTTTGGTTTTTGGAGATGACCGTGAGGGTCCCTTCCAATCCAAACCATTCTGTGTTCCTAAAATGGGCTGGATCTGCCTTTGTGAGCATGATGCTCCTCTTGCTATTTCATGGTACCCAGAGGCTGCCCAGGGCAGGTAGGAATCATCCTGTTATTCTTTTGTTCTGGTTGTTACATTACGGGGAATGTGAAAGCCAAAACCCATAAAAGAAATGTAAACAACCAATCTTAGTCAATCAAGACCTTTTTCTATGGTTTATAAACTGAAAATAAACAGTGAAGGTGCACATGCATCACTACCTGTGATTCTGTGATCTCTCTTTTGCAATGAAGAAAGAAAATAAGCACAGCTCTGTTCCACTGAGGATGTACAGCGTGATGCTAAATAGTGAACAGCCACAGGGGTTGATAAGGAGAAACTGGAAAGAAGCAAACATAACCAAAACTTATTTTTAATTAATACAGCATTGCTCCTGCTGTAATTTCAAGGTTCAGCCTTCGACTTGCCAAAAGAGAAAAGAAAAGGAACCACAAATGATTTTTAACTGTCCTGTCTCCTCTGAATCACCTTCTGGAAGAAATGAGCATATAAAACTCTACAGCAGACCTGGCATTCCCCAAAATACAGAGAACAGACACAGCTCATTAACAGCAAGTTGAATTTACGCATAAAGAGATCTTAAGGGAACACAGAGTTTGCATAACAAGTTGTAAACTCAGGTGAGATGTACAATTTAATGTCATTTTAAAATTCTTCTTTTTTTTTAATCCTCCCAATAACATATTAACAGCAAGCTTTTTCTTTTGCCTTTTCCTGAATTTTGTGGTTTAAACTTATAAACTCCACACTGATGGATTTAAACACTAAGGATTTGTGTCTGCTAATAGCCATATCAAACGATTTTATAGTAAATGAAGAAAAACATCATTTTTGTACCCACATCAGGCATGAAAACCTTTCAGCATTGAAATGTCTGGAACACAAGACAGTAAATGAGAAAGAAAAAGCTAAACAAAAATCCCTGGAACTTCTGATAAGCCAGAACCTTGTTTGTAAAGACAACCATGTTGGGACATGCTCAACTATCTTAGATTTTGAGAGCATAAAAAGTTGTGTGGACTGGGTGCTGCCAGGAACACCTCTAAGCACCTTTCAGAAATGTTATTCCTACTTCCTGTAAGACTCACATTCCTGGACAGTGC
Source organism: Cyanoderma ruficeps (assembly GCA_008694505.1). Taxonomy (NCBI): domain Eukaryota; kingdom Metazoa; phylum Chordata; class Aves; order Passeriformes; family Timaliidae; genus Cyanoderma; species Cyanoderma ruficeps. Next base: position 3,349,680 of record VZDJ01000040.1, read on the forward strand.
AAATCATTATTCAGTGTGTATTGTTTACCACGGCTTTTTCCAGCTTCCACTCCAGTGCTCATCCTACTAAAAACTGAAGAATCAGTTAAAATGAGTGTTTTGCTTTTCATATGCAAAGCACTACACACAGAGAAACACAAACCAAATACCCAAGAACTTCACAACGCTGCAAGCCAGCACTGTTATGTTACTTCATTGGGTCATTGCACTGATGAACACGTTGGTAAACAATACACAGACTTCATTATTTGCCCCAAAAAATACTTTCAGGAAGATATGTGCAACTGACTTGCCAGGGTATCCACAGACTATCCAAAAAGCAACTGAAGACAAAGCCTTTGATTACAGTTATACTCTTGTGTCCCAGTTAAGGCACAGAGGCAACAGTGTGTCCAGTGATTTCCCTACAGACAAGCTTTCCTGGCTCATTATGGCCTCTCGCTTTCTCCATCACTAAATGGATAAATGAGTTAAAGTCTTGGTCACTTTCCCTGCACCTTCCAATTATTTCTGACTTTTTTTGCTGCATTTGTTTCATCTGCCATAGAAATGCTTCCTTACAATAACTTTTATAGCAACTTTTTTTTTGCTAGAAATGACATGTCCTAATGGTCTGCTTTCCAACCAGGCTGGGATACTGGAGGTGACAGCAGGCTGGGGGGTTTTTCTGTGAGATCATTCAGTTAAAAGGGATGGGGCATGGCTGATACTAGCACAGAAAAACTCAGGAGGAAACCCAAACAGCTGTAAATCCCCACAGCTCCTGAGGCAGTAGCACACACCATGGGCCCAATGCTCTCCCTAACCCTTCCAGTGTTCTAAAGGGGCCAGGGAGGTCATGGAGTGAAGCCCACAGGAACCAGAATGCTCCCAGCACTTCCAAATGCAAACGTTCCTCCATGGAAAGATTGCTTGTGGAAATTCTCTTTCCACATGGTGTCATTTGTTTGAGCAGATCTACTCTTAATGGTCTGCCCAGCCCTGCCTCCAAATCTTTCCTCTGTGAATTAGTGCTATCCACACTGCCTTGATTCTTTCCCTTCTCCAATGCCAAGAGGCTCTTTCATGCTGCTTACTATGCAGCTTGCTTAATCGCAGCTTGCTTAATTATAATTACCCTGGCATTTTGTGTATCTGAAATACCTTTCACTTCCAGGAAGCAGAAAATGTGCGAGTAGTTAGTGCTGGCCAGGAGCTCTCCTGGTGTTTACAGCAAACCCAGCACAAATTAGCCCAAAAAGATTCCTTTCTGCCTCGTGGTTTACAGCACTCAGCACTCCCCGGGCCACAGGATGCTGGCTTTTCCCCACAGGTCTGGATATTTGCTTCTACTGCAGCACTAAGTACATAAATCCCGGTCTAAATGATGTTTTTTCCATATTAGCAATTACTGCTGAACCCACAGACACGTTTTGTGACCAAGACTGAAAAGCAATTCATGCAATTAAGAAGAAGTAAATAGATGCCCATAACCCACTTCTTACAAAAAGTTAGTCCACTTCTTGGATAATTTGAGAGTCCCCAGTACTGAGTAAACAGAAGTCAAATCAACTTCAGCCCAATGAATTACAGCTTTGTGGGAAAGAGCTGCAGACAGCTACTGTTCCAGTCTTTAATAGACAATCCCATTCTGCCCCTGTGGGACTATTAAAAAATTAAAATATTTACTCAGACCTGATAAACAGCTATATTGAAAAATGTATTTGCTTGTGTTTTGAAAATGCTTAATTAAAAGTAAATTTTTGAGCTCCTATGTCTTGTCCTATCTCCTTGTCCCAGGTGCAGTTTTGCAAATAGTGCATTAACATTTTCTTAACTGCTCTAAAACTAAATCCACCTCTGAAAATGAAGTTATGAAACCTATTTCTGACAGAAAATCAGCACTTAAAATTTGTCTGAGGAGATATCAAAGGAGAAAAGAACCTCACGATTCTCTTGCAGCTCTCAGCACCCCACCTTCATCTAAGATAAGCACAGAGAAACTGCACCAGGTCAGATGTGCAAATATGTATCACATGCACAAAGATTGGATATCCTGAGGAAGGAGAATAATTTTCATAATTATCTCCTCTCATTAATATTTTGTTCCACCGAAGCAGTAGGGCTTTTTTAAATTTTAAAAAGTTACGAGGAAAATGTTGCATAAAGCCATCTTGATTTCCAACATATGCCAATTGAATACAGTAAAGTTTGATACAATCTTGACTACCATGCATAGAAAGCTACTTAGAGCAGCTCCCTCGCCAAAAGGGAAAATTGAACTTCTACACCTTGTGTAAGTGAAACTGAGGAAAGTTTCCAGTATAACTGGAAATACTGGAAATAGTGCATGTCATGCAGTATTTGCTCAGTGGTAGAACTATTTCCCTTATTTTGTTAGGATTACAGATTATAGTTGAGTATAAAAAAATACGGTATTTTAAGTAACAACTTACACATCTCAAGTAAATCATATGAAACTATTTAAGCTGCTTTCATTTCCTTTTCCAGAGGAATGGTTGAAAAGGAAAATGGGGAATAAACTCTGTGTTGCTGGTTTCAGACATCACCCACAAAAACTACGCAGGAACCTCCTCCTGAGCAAGGTTTCAAGCGCAGAACAAGGCCTCCATCTACCCTACCATTACTTACAGGGTAAAAGGGTACCTAGAAAATAAAACAAGAGCTTCTCAAAGAAGAAATAGAAAAAAAAAACCTGGTGAAAATAGATTCTTTCCTGTTATTGCAAGTAACATTTTTCTAGCAATAGCATCCGTTTACAGTGGATGATGGACAGGCAGGAGACACCCATCTGGCATAGGAGAATTAAGAGATATTGAAAATAGATCCTTTAAAAAAAATGGTGCTAATCATATTCTTATCAACCCATCTTAATGCATGGAATTGATATCACAGCAACTGGATTTGTACACTGACCTCTTTCAAAGTGCTTAACGTTAGCTACAAGGCTCTGTGCAGTGTAAACATCAGAATACTTCTAAATTGGGGCATTAGGAGTTACAAGAGTTAAAATCTCTAGTTATTCTGGACTCTGATAAAATCTCCTCATGTTGCTGCCTCTGAAAGACTCAGATATAACAACAAACAGTACAGGTATTTAGTACAGTTCTGGAGCAGTGATACGTAGAGTAGGCAATGCCCAAGAAATAGATTCTTCACCCTCCCCAAAAGTAGATCTGAGCAATTCTCTACTTTTACTTTCAATCTTTGAACACAATCAAAATAGAAGCACTTTAAGCATCAATGTGTACTATTGCATAACCCAGAAACAGTTTAGGAGACTTAAACAGTAGTGGGGTAGAGTTGTTTCCATTGTTTGTAACTAACTCCCAAAACCATGCTAAATTTTCGGACAAGCAAGTACAATAACTTCTGCCTACAGAAGAGGAAACACTGTTCAGTTTGGTTTTTCTTGTCAGTAAATATTTCGTGGCTCTTGCTTAATTCAGAATAAACTTTCAGTATGCTCTACAATGGAAACATTAATTTCTGTTCTCCAAACAGAGAATGGTTAGAATCTCTAAACAATTTTCAGTAACAACTTTGAAAGACACTGTTTGAACTCTTCCAGCATCTCCCAGCGAAGTTACATGAGCTACACAGAGAAAAAGCTACTCCAGGCAGTTGTGTGGAGCTCAGAGAAACACAGTATTACATTTAAGATCCTGGCATGAGAGAGTCAAAAGATCAAGGTTTGGGTTTGTGACCCATTTACTGCTGACCTCCCTTCCTCTGCTCCCTTTTCCTATCACCACCTACTTACTGGAAAGTGAAGCTGCACAAATGGTTATTGACAGGTTTGGCTACTCAGTAGCAATACCTCATCATAGCTAAGGATTATCATCTAAAATCTCTATAGTTTTTTACTATTTCTTTCAAAAACACTTCACAGAAAAAGTAAGCATTATACTTCCAGTAAAGTGTCAGGATGGCCAGTTGCAGGCTCCTAACAGTAATTTCTGAGGCAAGGAGTGACTGAATTTATATTCAGAACTTTTCCTCCTGTCCCCTACAGCAAAGACAATCAAGAGTCTTTCTGTAATTTTGGCAATATGCTTTACGTATGCAGGTTAATTAATTTGCTTCCATGATCAGACAGGGACAAGGCTCTTAGGATTCCTCTTTGATATGAGTAATTCTTGTGGAAACTCCCAACTTCTATGCTTACTCATAAACCAAGAAGCAAGAGTGCTGAGTAAGAGCACAGCTCAGAACTGCACAGACAGGTAACTGGCATTACAAATACTCATTAAAGCACTACGCTTACTAAAGCTCCCTTTCAACATCCTTTTTCAATCTGAAACAAATTTACCAAACTTAATATCCAAAGGGCATCTCAAGAAGTTTGTAGACTATTTACCCACCTTTGAGACATATATTTATAAAATTAAAAGACTTTTTTTTTTTTTTTCTCTTAAGTTTTTCCTTTTAAGGGTCTTTGAACAAGTGGGATGTTTGAATTAATCTCAAGGACAATCTGTGGAAGAACTGAAGGGCTCTGCATTTTAGAAATGTAACTGCATTTTAGTTTGGGATAAGAAGACTACAGGCCAGCCTTGATGTAGATGTCAGTAGCACCTTAAATGACAAGTTCTCAGTTGATACCTTACATAGTGTTACATGAAATGTATTTTTCCTACAAAACTGTTACCCTGAAAACCCTCAGAGTTCCCCTATAATAATGATAAGTAAACCAAGCTGAATACTAAGGAATGATGGAGAATGGAAATACCCAGGGAAGTGAAAAATGAGAGAACAGAAAACAGAAAGAATAAATTTATTCTATTTTATTCTCTTCCTGGTTTTTGCCCAACATTAGCAAGTTTCATGTTATCGACTCACCCACCTGTTTAGAGGGTATCCAGAGACAGACCAGTGACAAGACCAGCCTTACAACATATTCATTCTTTTATTCATTTCCTTACGCACAAGTGAGGAATCACTTTGACAAAAGTTTCACAACACCTCAAAACCGAAAAATCCCTTACCTCGAGGAACACTACAGCCCAGGTTCTTTGTTCTTCCTCCTGGTGCCAAGGCCCAGCTCGCCTCAGCTTCAGAAGGCACCTCTCCAGTAGGAAACAGCAGCATTCTTTCAGGTTTCAACACTCATTGGACTCACCACAAATGATGACTGAAACCTCATTTGCATGTCCAAACATAAACAACGGGGAGAAATTAGATTGCAGAGAAGCAATTGGTGACTTCTGCTACTACAGGGAGGGGCATTAGTGACATAGAAGTAGACAAGGTCCCAGGCTGAACTGCACTGTTTTCCTTTGAATCTCATCTTGAATGCACTATGACCCTGAGAAACCTTTACACTTCTCTGTTGCTTAGTTTGCTCTAATAAAACAATATATATATACTTGACAAAGCGCTTTAATTGTGAAGACTCACAACAGAAACTTTAATACTAAAAATAGGATTTGTTAACACCAACTCTCAACTCAATTTTGAACAAATGGCTCATATTTACAGAGGAAAGCAAAACTACTGGGTCTGAACTAATCCTACAAATAATAGATACATGGAAGAGCCTACATTTTGAAATCAAGATTGTCCATCACAGCTGTGTCTGCAGAACATCTACCACAAGGCACCTAAATGGCGGAGGAATGGCAGATAGGAAGCAGTAGCCTCTGGAGGCTTTGTGGCATTTACCAGCTGTCAAAATACAATTCAGCTCCATGGGAACACACCAAACATTCCCAGACACTCAGCCTGTAAGTTTACAAACACTCCATAAATAATGCTAAAGCATCTAACAGGAGAGAGACTCACACATGACACTGAGAGCCAACAGTACAAGCAATGCAAACTACAACTGAAGCTGAACACAGAGATAACCAGAGCTCCTGAAGAACTCAAGATTGTTTCGCCTTAGGTATTTAGCAGGTGAAATAAATGTCCTGGACCACACAGTGTGCAGAGAGAAGTCAGTAAGAGCCAACCCATAGAGCAAAAAGGAGATATCTAGATTTGGAACAAGCGACTCAAACATGTTTGAAAGCCAAACTGTCTAGAGAGTTTAGATCACTGTCAACTGTATCTAGCATGGGATTAAAAATAGCCAACAAGTGGGAGGAAAAGATGGAGAAGAACTTGAAAATTTTTACTTTTGTTGCTAGCTTGCACCTGTGTCTTAATCATCCAGGAGACATACCTTGATGGCCTGGATTTTGGGATATACACAACATAAACAGTTTTTCCTTCTCAAGCAAACTAACGGATTGTAGATACAGAGTTCTGGATTATCAGATAGTTTAGTCTGCTTATGATTTTTTCAAGTGACAAACCCTAATTAAGTATATTTAGAAGAATTTTTTTCCTCTCATCATCCCCCAATTAGCTCCTATAACTTCTGGAGAATTTTAACCTTCTTTTTGGCATAGTTTACAGACAAACATTCCTGCTCAAATAAACTATGGGAGAGTACATGGGAACACAGAGTTTACTAAAAAACACGGTAAAGAACAAGAAGCACCAACACCATAAGTGCACTGATCCGATACTGGAAATTCCTAGGTCTTACAAACAGGAATCAAGTACTTTCTGGAAAAAAAACAGATGTGCTGCAACTTGGGAATGAAGCACTCTACAATTTAAGGGAATAAATAGCTCATGTGTGAGTGTTTGGGCCACACTCCTTTGAGTGGCAGTGTCCTTGTGGGGACGCATTCCAGGGACCACAACTTCAGCTGAGCTCCTACATCAGCACATGTCTTCTTAGGAGGAGGCATTTGCCAGGAAGAGAGATGATGGATAGGATAAACTGGCCCTGACTTGGACCCAGCTCCTCAGCAGGCTCAGCAAAACTGAACTGTATCACCTCTAGGCTTGGGGAGTGATGGGCCATCCCCATCGCACGGGGAGAGATGAAGGAGAGGGCTGGTAGGGAGCTGCAGAGGCAGGGAGAGTTCCCACACCATTTTAAGACTTTGGTCAAGACCTTTTCTCTCCATCTTATTGAGAGGGTAGCTGGGCACTTATTGATTTCAGAAGGAACAAAGCACCAAAAGTAGAAAACCAGCTATTTACACTTTTTTTTTAATCTTCCACTAGGTGCTGAGCCACAAAAAATCATTAGATGGATCCCTGGATTATTTCCAAACTATAGTTCCTCCTTTACCAGGAAGCTGAAGGATGGTGCCTTCTGAGAAAACACTGAGCAACTTTTCTGGAAGTTGACTGGCAGTTAATTGTGTCTATTCCATGTGCATTACTTGAGGATCATATAAATATTTCACTGTGGCATCAGAAAGATAAAGCTCTCTCTGAATACATGCAGTTCAACCTATATAAGCACATATCTCTTTCACATGGCTCCTCTCCCTTTGGAAATACTTTTTTGAATGACAGACTGTAAAAATATATTACAATGCAGAAGTAGTTAACAGGTGGTGCTCTGTGTACTTATGTACACAACTGCAAATTAAATTATGACCTCTGTTACCCAAATGACTCACTCAAAACAGCAAGAACAGCCTCTGACAGGCACTACAGTCATGACTGCCAGCAAACTCCACTGAAGCTTCTTAACCTCTCTGATTAGTAGATGTGGTTTTGGTTACTTACAAGTATGTCTAATTTTAATCATGACACTGAAGGTCCACAGACATTGCAAGTTTTCTGCCTCAAAGGGACAGAGGAGTTTTTAAGTTTCATCCCAAAAAAATTTCAGCTCTTTACTAGAACATGGCTATAAATCACCTGGAATGTACTCTGAAGACACAGGTATAGCTTTGTCTAGCTCTAAAATATGAAGGTTAGTATGTTAAATAGATGAGAAACTTTAACTTTTCTTATAACAATTCCCCTCTTTTAAAATGCAAGTAATTCCACCTCAATGACACTGTGAAATTACACTGAAAAAATTCTTACTTACTTACTCTAATCACAAACATAGTGAACAAAAAAATTACTGACACTATCTGCAAAGCAGTTTAAGCAAATAAACAAAAACTCCCCCCAAAATAAGACATCATTCCTACAAAATTAAAGAGAACAAAAAACCTCCATCTTCCTCCTCTCTTTACACATTTAAGGAAGGTACTACATTACTACAGACTGCCTCAGTTCTAGCTTGTATATTAATCTTCATTTGGGCACTTTCCAACATTTCATAAATTCATTTTTCTGGCTGGCAGTGGGAGACATGGTACACATTCAATGTCTGGAACTGGCATGATTTAGGCCCCATGGGTCCTTCCAGCATGCAATGAAATAAAATAATCTGTTCTACCAAGGGACAGGACAAAATTTCTATCCCACAGTATACCTTGTCCCCAGTGACCTTGTTAGGCAATTATCTTCCCTTTACCGTGGAAAGCTGGAAGCCTGCCCCTTCAAAGAGCTGCATCACAAACAAAACTGCCTGCCAAGAGTACTTGCCCGTCATACCTGTCTTTCATACTTGGCAAAGATTTCACTATGCCTTCTAAATCTCTTGGATTGGGGCCGTAACCACGCTTAGGCAAGACAGAAACAGTCACATCATCGGGGGAGTATCTGGGATTTTTCCTTGAATACCCGAGGTAGTCGATGCGTAATGCACTAACTCAACAAGTCACCAAGTTTGTCTTTCTTAGGGAGCCCAGCACGACAGTCTGTGCTTCCTACCTGTTTCTAGTACCACAAAAATTTCACTCTACTGAGTTTATCTCCATTAACTCAAACAATAAAGAACAAAAGATATACTCTGCAGACTCACTGTTAACCCCTTTTCCTGAATTTTCTTTGGTAGTATCTCCCTAGACAGATGCGTTTTCTTCTATGTAACGTATTACTTTGAAGACCCAGGCTGTGGTAACCCTAAGCCACAGCAACCCAGTCCTTCAGGACCAAGTGTTTGCACCTGGCAGGAAATTACAGCTGACCACTGAAGCTAAGAATCCACCTAAATGAATATTGTAGCCTGAAAACTTTTCCTGCTTTTCCAAATGAACTGGGCAGAGCCACAAGAGAGAAGCTTTCCACACTGTTAATGGAGCAGCAGCCAAGTGGAACTGCTTCATCCTCACTCCCTTGAGCACTAACACTGAATCAAGAACAAATATTTGAAATACTATATGTGGCTCTCTACAAGGAGACAGAGCCTCTTGCAACTGCTATAGTTTATCACAACTAAATATCCTAAATTTAGACAATAACTCAAATATAAACAACAGAAACCAAGTCAAGGAACAACCAACAGAAGAACTCTTATGTTTCAGATGAAGTATCACCAGGAATCTTCCTTGTTCACAAATAGCCAGCTTGGGGGCAGAAAGTAGAATTATTAAAGCTGTACCCTCATAGAGAAGAGTTGGGATTTAGCAAAAAACACAACTCTGCAAATGAAGTAAAGCACATGAATGCTTCGCTAATCTAACAAAGCCCTTTTTCAATATAATTCCATAAAAAGTTATATTAGTCCCTGAAAATAATCAGGACTTTGAACGTTTCCACAAGCACCAGGGGAAAAAAAACCCAAACCAAAGAAAAATACAAACCAGAAAACCCAGATCAAAGCACACAGTAAAGAGTCGGGCATCAAACTCTGGAGCCATAACAAAGGCTTTACAATCTAAAAAAGATTACATGGTTGCCATTTTAGAGTGTTTCTGTGAGTGAGAGATAAATGAGAACATGGTAAAGGTCCAAAATATACCAGCTGAATAAAACCCAATCTGTTATATTTTCCAAGACAACACTCTGGTCTATGAGCTTTATAGAAGCAGCACGGTGAGTGCAGCCAAATTTTCCCTGAACAGGAAAACCTCAGACCTGTGTATCAATGGCAAGACAAACCAAAGAGTGTAACAAAGACCCTTTCAGACATGGGAAAATCTAACAAGGAAGGACAAACCAGCTACTGTAAAAGAACCAAAACTTCTATGCCCTAATACATTTCCAGAGGTGGGGTTTTATAGGAATAAATGACTTTATTTGTATAACTTTACATTTCACACTAATGTCCTATCAGCTCTTTCAAAGTATGTCACCAAATAAAACAAGCATGAACTGTGAGAGACTCAGAGTACACACTTGAAGAATTGTTTGATCACAGTACAGTTGCTCTGAATTTTACAGTGTTTTCACCCCTTCGTTGACTTCACGAAGTATTTTGAAAGGGAAAAACATCCAGCTATGAGCAACTTCTGAAAGCCAGCTCACTGTGCATTGCCTGCTACTGAATAAATCATTGGGAAGGTTAATATCAAACTTCAGCAATTAAAAAGAAAAAATCTTTTAAGTTGCTCCTTTGAAGAGAGTCACACCAGTTAATTACTGTGACAGATCCTGGGAACATCTGATTGCTGAGGACTTGACAGCAGCACACTGGATTTTGTTCAGAAGAAAAAAAGTGGGAAAAACCCCCAAATACTCTCATTCCTTATAACATGATTGAGACACTTAATTTTGGGGAAATACATTTTACCATATCACTCCGGAGTTTTACCATCCATTTCTAGATTAACTACATACTAACACTGCACATATTTTCAGAGACCATCAGTTTGTTTTTTTCTCCAAAACTGGGACACATGTAAAAACAGCAGTTTCCAGATAACAAATTAAGGACAGAGAAAGATGACTTAAGGAGTGATCTCAGAAATTCATTAAATTGCAGTGCACTGATTCCTCTTAGAATTACCACTGGAATTGGTTGCTTTAAACATGGACTCACTTCAGCGTTTCCTAGGAGCACCAGGGGAACTGCCATTAGTCTCTGGAAGGATTAAACTAAGAGGGAGAACCAAAGTGAACCCAGTGTGCTGCTTTTGCAAGGAAGTGATTTTTTCAAGAAAGTTATAGCAAAAGCAATCAGTGACTAGGCTGACATCTTGACTAACCAATTAAACATAGGGATACGCCTGTGCGAAAACACAGGCCAGGAAAACCCCTCTTTGCTCCTGGCCTGGGAAGAGGTAACAGGGGCCGGCGGGGCTGGCCCCGCTCCGCTGTGTGACCCCGGGCCTGGCCGGGCCGTGCCGCTGCAGCAATCCCGGCCGGATCGGGCGCAGCAGCTGTGAAGATCCTGCTGCTAAGCCGTGAGCCCCGGGAGGCCCAGCCTGCCCCGAGCCGAGGGCCGGGCCCCTTTCCCCCATATCGCAGCCCGCAGGACCCGGCCGGGCCCTTCCCCATTGTGCAGCCGAGAGCAAAGGCAGCTCTGCAGCCTGAACCCCGAGATCCTGATTTTAACACCTTCAGCCACGGCCTGGAAGAATCATCATGCCCTTTGCAGGCTGTTAACTCTTCCCTTGAGAGATGAAACCTGCAAAACATTAAATCCTCTCTGAATGAGAAAAAAAAGAGAGTGAAGTCACATCAAGAGACAATATGATGACATCAAAGTCAGTGAAGGAAGAGTTGTAGCTTAGATGGAAGAGAATGAGAAGATGCCTTGGTTTTAGGCTGAAAGTCTTTTATGAGCCATGGTAATGGACTGTAATGTACTAAAATATCCCTTTAAATCGTGGAAAAATATGTACTAGGGAGATGAGAATATTCAGACTGCAGATATAAGCAAAGGCACTTGTGATGGACTAAGCAAATATAGAAGTAGCTGTGATCTTATAAGAAGCTTGAACAGAGAGAGAGAGAGAGATGAGATGAAAATGAAGATATGCCCCTAGAGAGAGAAAAGACCTCTGTTCCTAGAAATGAAGAAAACGTTTTCTTTTGGAGCCATTCATCTTTAAAATGGTACTCCATGAGCCCATGACCCATATGCAGCTGTGGGAGGCTGTGTGACATGGGAGGGACTTCACAACTGCAGATTCCCGGGTGGCTGCTTTTGTGAGAATTTAAAGCCACAAGAAGACTGTTCTTGCTTGTGGGGAAGTTGCCGTAACATATCAAAAGAGATTTCTCTCTCTACAAGAACTGATGAAAGGCTATTTTATGCGTGGTACACTGACCTAGAGTTCCAAGTTTTGTCTTTATATGTTGTCTGTGAGGAAGAAAAGAAACTGATGGAGAGGGAAGTGTTTTGAAAGTTTTATTCCGAATCTCATTAATTTTTTCCTCTCTTGTAGTTTTGTTAATAAACCTGTCTTTATACCCTTTAAAGTTATGAGCCTGCTTTGCTTTTCTCCTCATCCTATCTCACAGCAGAAAAAGAGTAAATAATTCTAGGAGACACTCAAACCACTACACATAATTTGGGAAACAGAAATAGGCAAACTTGAAACCACTACAATCAGTAAAGTTTCTTAAAATCAGTTTTTGACTGTTTGCTACTTATATATCCTAAAATACAGGAACCAAAGGTCAAGGCAGAGAGCAAGCTGAGAAACAGAAAAACAAAGCTTTTTGGAGTTTCATGATTTAAAAGGTTTCACTGCAGAACTTCTTTGTATAACATGCCTTTTAGAAAAAAACTGTATTGAACTGCATCTGTCTGTTTAGCAAAGCACAGAAAAGGCAGGGAAAAGAAAGTAGACCACAGGAATACAAAGTGAGAAGTGAAAGCTGAGTTTCAATTCTGTGAAATACGCTCTATTAAGACTGATGTCGCCAGAATGTCAAAATGTGTTTTAAAGTACAGGATTTGAGTTCTAAAACTGATTTCTCTCTTTCTTAAGGCAATATTAAGATTACATTTTACTACTTTCACACTTTAACAACAAAAGATGGAGGCTTCTTCTCAGTGCTTGTTTTGGGGAGCACACACACAGCCCACATCCCTTAATGGGTGCAATGGCACTGGTTAAAAAAATTGCAGGAGACAGAAAAAAGTATCAGCTTCATTAACATTTTAATTAAACGTGTGTTCTGGTTAAAAACAGGGAAATTTCAGCCTTGAAGCACAATCCTGCAAGAAATATGAGCGTAAGAATTCATTTATTTCTCTGTCAATGAAAGTGCTACCAAGTCAGGTGAATTATGGCCATACTGAAATCTTTGTAAACACAGCTACAGCAAAAGGAAAACTGGTTATACTGCTTTCAATCCGATTTCACTCAGACATTGTTCAAAGTCTGGTGAGCCCAAGTAACTCCAGTCACTATCTAATTCCTTCCTGATACGATGGGCTGTGCAGTATTTGAGGACGCGTAGGCAAACCAAAGTCTAACAGCAACAGATAAACTTGGATGTCTTTGCAGCAGGCAAAGGCTCTGGGCAGGGTGAAGTACAGAGGTTTCTGGCTTTTGGTTGGGCTGTGAAGTAAATAAATCAGCATTTTGCTTTCTCTGCTGGGTTCCTTCAGCACTGCTAGCACTGGATGGAACTAACAGGATTAAATCCATCTGCGGTCCCCTGGCATCTCCCACCAGTGGAGATCCCTCAAGTAGCCCATGGCCATCTCCCTACTACCACTTCAGCTTTTTCTACTGACCTACAAAGAATGCAGTGTTTTGATTTGCACTGTTAGAACACGCAACCAAACATCTAAAAACCATTTCAAAGTAAAAGCTGACATTTTTATTTCTTTCTTAGTATTTAGCAACACCTGAAAACAAAGAGCACTAACGTTGTTCTCCAGACGGCCAGTTCAGGACTTGGACAACTTCAATATATAAATGATGTGGGAATGAGCTTAGAAATGTACAGTCAGAAACATCCATCCCCTGGATTCCAGGATCCACATTAGAACAGAAGCAAGCAGCCTACTCCCTCTTAATAGGTTGCTTGCTAGGGATTATTTATTACTTGTTTGCATTATTACTTATTTGTAGATGTTATTACTGCTCAGCTGAGCATTTTCATTATTGATGAATGCCATATGCACCTGATGTCATACAGCACTACACATTTGAAAAGAAAGGAGCAATTGTACTGTTTGAGTTTTTGGGGAGATGCAACTAGTAGAAAAATGGTGCCAAAGTCCTTCAGCCTATCCTCTCCACTGCCAGCTATCCAAGACAAGCTGAACACAAACTACAAGAGTGATAATTCTATATTGCATGGGAATTTTGAGAAAAGTTTAATAAAAAATGCTGCAACAGCTGAAGTCATTGCATCACATAAAGCCCAAGAGGCTTAAAGGACATCTCCCATTCTCTGATCTACAACGAGACTCCAGCTTGTGGCTGCATCAAACACACAACAGGGGCTTACCATAGCTTCTGTCTTCCACTTCACCCCACTGTGTCTCCAATGGGAAAGGATTCTGCTCATTGATAACCAGAACATGCCCGTCCAGCAATTTATCAGATCAAGCATTCAGAAGATTCAAAATAAGAAATTCTGTACATTTGAGTGTAAAGATTTGCAAGCTCAGCCAACCAGAATCTCGGTAAAATCTCAGTATCAGAACATGGCTCCAAGTGACACTGAGCTAGTCCAGCTGGAATCTTTGGAAATAGACCAAAAAAGCTTTTCCAGCTTCTTTTCCCAGAGCACAAAACCCTCTCTGTTACAACACTCATATTACCCCCAGCTCATTAACACACCTGCACAGGCACAAAATATGTGAAATATACATATAAAACCTCACTTCGAGGAAAAGAAATCTCTCAGAAACTTTATAAAGTCACAAAGAATGTTCAGGGAAATTCACAAGTCTCAAGAGTATTTGCTTTTCCCTAGGATGTTGGCAGAACATCTACCTCATCTTTGTTCCAGCTTTGATACAATATTGTACAGTGTCAGCTACATGCAAATTTCTCCAGTTTGCACCAGGGAAGGGCTGGGGCTGTGCAAGGACAGCAGTGGGTGTTGCTTTGCAGCACACACAGCTGAGCTCAGCGTGGTCAGTCCCACACTGCTGGATGGGAGCTGAGGGCTGTGTCCCAGCGGGACAGCTCAGTGCTCAGCCTCTGAGAGATGGGGCGGGCAGCAAACCACAGGACACTGACAGACTTGGCGGGGTGTCCCAACCAAGCACCCACTCTTGGGCTACTGCAATAGGAAAAACAGGCAAACCCTCGCCCCAAACCTGGGAAAAACCAAACCACGACAACCAAATACCCAAACCTCCAAAACCCCGAACAAACACAAGTTTCATTACCCATGTTCTGGGCATGCAGCAAGCAAACAATTACCCAAATGACTCAACTTGTCAGGGGTCCAGCAGAAGCAGAACAATTCTGCTGCTCAGTACAACAGCACTGTCACTGTCTCACCACTCCAGAGTCCTACATCCAGCTCCAAACATTTCCTTCACCTGCCCCTGCTTCTCTCCTTGCCTCTCACCTTGAGCACAGAGAACAGATAGAGCTATACTGGGGTATTCATACACAGGCTTTAAAAGGTATTTATACACAGTAGACACTGATGGACTGCAAAGTGGGGGGTTTTTTTGTAACTTTACTGACAAATTACTTCCGGAGATTGAATGGTTAAGCAATTAAAAAGTGCTATTGAGTGGACTTTGGAAAATAAGACCTGATCAGAAGAGCATTATGCATGCTGCTCTCCATTTACTGCGACTTCCCCCACTAGAACTCCAAGTAAGACCACTGGAAAAAAAAAATAAAATCAGAGAGACATAAACAGCCAAAGTTTTAAGTTACCTTTAACTCTTACCAGGCAGCAGGGTGTCCCTACTAACCAAAGCAAAACTAAGGACTGGTGAACAGGGATAGATTCTTCCACCTTGGTCTGCCTGGGACACCTTACCTACAGCAAATGTTTTCAATTACATGAGTCTGGCATTCTCTTTTGTTTGTGCTTTTAAGAGGATAAAACACTAGATATGGCTGTCTTTCCTTTGAAGTATTTGAATGCTCGGTGTCTGAGAAGCATTAAGTGGTCAGCCCAGCTTGGAGAGCTGTTAATTCAAAACAGAGCTGTGTAACCTGCACGGTTTGTTTAAAGCAAACAAAGAAAACATCCCTCTGTTTGAGACTCACTCAAAACTTTTTTAGTATTACGATCAGCCTTATTCACTGGAAAGCAGAATGAAATAGCAGCAAGAAAACCAGATTTATTAAAAAAAAAAGGGAAAAAAAAATACCCAAACCATAATACAAGTAGATTTTTTTTGCAATCTAGAGTAGGAATAATGCTAAAACCCTTCCACAGCCCTCTGAACTAGATTTATTTGCCAGTAGGATGAAGTCTTAAAAAAAGTATAAAACACTCCAGAATTCAAGCATGCTATCACGCATGATGTGTGTATAAAAATGTTTTAAAATAATTTAGAGCCTTTTCCTCACCATCTATAGAAGCATCATTTTGCAGCAAATGATATTCCAGTAATCGACAAATAAAGGAAATTAAAATAAATTTTGGGGGGTTTTTCTAATGATTT
>VZDJ01000040.1:3371445-3420097 GCA_008694505.1 Cyanoderma ruficeps
TTTTTTTAGTTTGATAGTTGGCTGATTAAATGGGAGGAGATGGCAAGCACATAGCACACAGACTCCTCCCTTAGCAGTCAGGCAAGTATCATTCAAGGTTAAAAGCTTAACATGGATCAGTTCCATGAAGTTATCTGTGATAGTCATTCCCAGACTTTATGGATGGTGATTATTATCATATGAATACCAACTATGCTTAAGTATCCTTAAATAAACTTTTCCAGATAGAATATTGCACTCAATGGCAAAGCAATTACCAGAAACCACATTAATTTCAGTAAGAGGATACCATAAAAAGTATTTTGTGGTTTTATGCACTTTCTTGGCTTGAGCAGTATTTGCAAAGAATTTATTTTATGGCCTGTCTCTTGGATTTGCAGCTCTTGATATAAATCTGTGCTGCATCACTTCCATCTTTTAGTCAAAAACTGTCAGCTCTATTGCCAATCAGAAAAAAGCAACAGGTTGAAAACATAACTTCATGGATGTCAGGGCACCTTGCTGTCACCAAAAGGAAGACATAATATTCCACTTGCATAAATTTTAATCCAAAGAAAAAAAAAAGCCAACATAAAATGATTTGAAGCACACAGATGTACACATCCGATTTCTATCCTCTGTAGCAATGTTACGTGTAGTAACAGAGTCTAGTCTAGACCAGACCAGAAATAAATCCTGCATGACTCTTGCCAAGGTCAGATTTGTGCAGTTCCCAGTACTCCTGTGTGCCAGATCCCTCATTTCTCTACCTTTCCTGGTGTCTCTGGTGCAAGAGCAGCACACAGGCGCAGCTCCTTGGCATAAAGGCAGTATGGATAACCTCGGTGGTCCTGCAGAGTCAGAGGTAATGCACTGCTTCCTATGGAGCAGATCTCTGCTCAAGTACTCAAATACCATAAAAACCTGTCGGGGTAGCTCTGCCTTGAACAGGCAGTGCCTCTTTAAGAAAGTGTGAAAACTCTTTCGGGTAGAAATAACTGCCTTTGAAATGAGAACACAACACAGGGCACTTTGGCATTATTTTACCAAGGCTGTAAAGAGCTCTCCCAGGCTCATTTCTGTTAATTGCATCTTTGCAAAGTGCAGCCAAGCGGATGCAGAATGATTACATTTAATGTGCTACCCAAATGGCTCTGAATGGGTGCAGCTTTCCCCCTTTCCTTATTCCTGCTCCTTGTCCTTTGGCTCCACATGGAACTCTACAGAAACAAATTCTGCACTTGGATTATGCAGATAAAGGCAGACTGGGAGAAAGAGGACAAGTTCTGTCACAGCAGCAGGTAAAAAACTACTGGAACACAAACTGGTTTGGTGCTTTTTAGGCAGCTTTGGGACAGAACCTAATAAGCAGAAGGGAGAAGCTGCATTCAGGGCAAGGATAACCCCAGAGTAAAGTCACATAATCTTTCTCATCAGTGGATGATTAACAGAGGAATTTGACTCCTAATAAGTCAGCCAGCCCCCAGACTCCACTGGTAAATCCCTTCTTGTCATCTTTCACATTCAGCTCTGACTCATCTGCAACAAACAGTTCAATCCCCAGCCTATGTCTTTTTCCCCTCCATTCTTTCTGCAGCAGTTAAAGCACATACTTTGCAAATGCTGTGAAGGGGACTGTGGACTGCAGGCACACAAAGCACTGAGACTGTATCAGGAAGAGACACGCCTGAATTAGCTTTGGGGAACTCAAATACCTGTGTCAATGAACATGATCCAGGCACATATCTCAGTGCTGGCCAACACCTGTAAAGTATTTACACTGCACAGCCACACTGGGGCTCGGGCCACTGCAGCTCCCTGTAGATCAGCTGCCCTGAATGAACTTGGCACATCCACACCTGCCACAATCCCACCTCCAGCCCCAGCTGGGGAGTGAGAGGTGAGGAAGGGGCTCCCCTTTCTGGGAACAGCAGCCAGAGCTGAGCTCAGCTATGGATGGGGAGGGTGAGAGTGAAGCCCTTCAAATGGGAACAAGGATGGATGGTTAATTTAAACTACTAGGCCCTGAAGTACTCACCAGGAATCACAGGCTGGTTAAGGTTGGAAGGGACCTTGAAGATCATCCATTTCCACCCCCCTGCCATGGGCAGGGACACCTTCCACTAGAGCAGCTTGCTCAAAGTCCTGTTCAGCCTGGCCTTGAACACTTTCAGGAATGGGACTTAATCTAAATGGATTTTAATTGTAATGACTGTGGCTTTTAGACATCAAAATAAACCCAGAGGCCTGAAAGGTTCTATGCTTTTCCCAGGAAACTAGCTACTTTAACAATAGATGCCATCTTTCCAAAATTCATTGTTATTTCCTAGATCTATACAGCATCAATTAGCCAAGTTCTCTTCAAGACATTCTTCTAAAGATTTCTTTTTAAGAGGTGTACCTAGAAAATTCCTTAAGTCTTTTATTTTAGAAATAGTTTCTAAATAATTCCTTCTGTACAGAGTATCTTTTTTTCTATACCATATGATCAAAAAGTAAAAATTATTATGCAATTTCACTGTTACATTCAATAAAAAAATATGACTCTACTGCATGATTGTGTCTAATGAAAAGGTGGGTTATAATTAATGAAGCACAAAACGGCAAAAAAATTAACAATGAGCTTTTCTGTGCGAACAACACGAGCGTCTTCCTGATCAATTATGTCACACATATCTCCTGAGCAGAACCACCTTATGACTTTCTCATTACTCACATAAACATCACATCTGTGTAACTGAACATATTTTTCTGTACGTTTGTGTCAGCCACTGAGTGGCAGCAATTCCTTCATACCTAAACCTGAATTATGAGATGTAGGATGAAAATCTCAAAGGATTCCCAAAGCTTAATTCTTTTGTGCTGCCCCTGGGTTCTTTTGTGTTTAGCAGTACAGGCAAATAATAACAACTTATGAAACATCTTAGTGCAGCTTTTTTATCTGTTGAAATTCCAAAAGTAAGGCACATCATTCTTAAAATCATACGTCCTTAGAACTCGAACGTATTCAAGTTTACAAAACATAGCAAAACTACGTGGCTCAAAGAAACTGAAAATGCTAGCATTTAATAATTTCTTAAATTAAAACACATACCTGTATTTTATTATGAAATTCAAGGTGAGGATAAGAAATATTAAAAAAAAAATCAGAATCCATGTTTTGCAGCCTTATGTTTGCTTTTCTCCTCAGTATCTGCAGCTTCCCATAGCAGTGACTTGGGATGACTGAAATCTATCAGTCCAAAGACAAACAGCTCATTTTTAACATAGCCATTTTCAGGAACTAAAATAAACAGGAAATCCTGCATATACACTTTAAAAAAAAGCTTATGAATTATTGCTTAACCACTTAAGAAGCACTTCTTCATAGTGTTCTTGCTCAGAAATCTATGGTGGTTATAGCTTCCTATTTGATTAGCGCAGTGCAGCATGGCATTATTTGATAGATGGAAAGCTGAAGAGTTTATTTGCTATTACAGTATTAATAGACAATTGTTACAGTAAAAGTCCAAAGCAAAAAAGATTTAAAAGGAACTAGACACACCAGTAGTGTATCGAGGATTTTGACACTGGTTATTTGTAGAGATACTAAACATTGCAGTTCAGGCTTTAAACCAGTCTCTAAAACTAGGTAAAGGTCTAGCAGTAGAACTGATTCTCCCACACCCATCTGCTCTGCAGAGTCAGTTCTCTCCTCAGACACATCAAGGGATGGGATATAGGGCAATATCATCCTCACACACAACCCTCCTGCAAGAGCTCCGAGGTCCAGACCTTTGTTCTGCTCTGTGCTACTTGGACAATCTAGAAGTTTAGGGGTGCAACAGTCAGGGCCCGCAAGTAAAGCAGATGTCAGATATAACCACAGAACGCTCTAATCCAATTATTTTAATATTTCATGCCCTAATGCACACAGGGAATTCTCTAGCGATGAACTGAAAACTGTTTTTTAATAGATGCACGCCTGGCATGTACGTTCACAAAAGCATCAGGCATTCCTGCTCCTTCATTTCTTACTGTCTGTCGCCATTCAGCTGGAAACCTGAGCATTTAAAAGACCGTGCATTTCATCTGCTCCAACTCACTGTGGCACAGAGACTGAGACAGACTCGGGGCGACTGGGTGGGAAAAGAAGTTGGTGGTATCAAAGTTGGCACTTCTGCCGAGACGAAACTCCATGTTTCTGTCAGGGACCGACCCCGGCGATCTCGCCACCTCCTCGCACGGGGCACAGCGCTCTCCCTCCCGCAGCCCGCCGGGCTTTCCCCGCTCCGGGTCGCGCTCGCCCCGCTCCGAAGCGGCCGGTCCCGTCCGCAGCAGCCGCGGGGAGATCGGGCGGGCCGGGGCCGCAGCCCCCTCCCCGCAGCCCAACATGGAGGCCCCGGAGGAGGCAGCCCCGGGACAGGGGCACAGCCCCGCCGCCTCCCGCCCCACCCCGGCGCCGAGGCGCTGTCCGGGGCACACGGGGGACGCCGGCTGAGCCCCAGGGACCCTCAATCTCCCTCCCTCTCGCTCTGCCCGCCGGGCGCCCCACGGAAGCCGGGCGGGCCGGAGAGAGCCGGAGCCCGTCTCGCTTCCTCCTTCACCCCAGGCGGGGCAGGAACTGCCAGGCGGCAGCAGCGCCGCGCCGGGGGCAGGTACGGGCACTCACCGCGTCCAGGGAGCCGTCGGGAGCCGCTGCCGCCACCAAGTTTCGGGCGCTGTCTCAGGAAACAGAGAGCGAGAGCGAAGGAGTGCGGGCGGAGGGGCGGGAGGGAGCCGTGTGTGCCCGGCACGGCCCGGCGCTCCCCGCCCCGCGCTCCGCTCCGCCCCTGGGCGCAGCTGCGGCCACGCTCACCTGCTCCTGCTGCTGCTGCTCCTCCTGCCGCTGCCCCGCCCCGGAGGTGCGGCGCCGGGCGCTGGCTGTGCCTGCCCGGGGTCCCTGCGGCTCCGTCCCCTCCCTCCTGTGCTCTCTCTCTTTTCTCTCCTCTGGGGGTGGCCGGGTGCGGGCACGCCCGAGCCCTCAGCGGGAGAGAGCTCAGTGCTGGGCCCTGCCCGAGGCTCCGCTCCGCTCCTCACCCGGGCTGGGTGCTGTGCCGAGGGCGGAGCTGCGGCCGCTGCAGCGCCCTTGTGGTGGTTGGGGTTTGGGAAGTTTTGGTCCGCTGGTCACCCGGACACGGAGAAGCACCGGGGTTTGAGGTGCCGGAGCTCGGGGTGAGCCCTTGCCCGGCGGGGAGCCGCGCTCAGGTGTTCTCAGCCTGCCCGTTCACTGCGCTTTTGGTTAAAATATTCTTTAGTCACTTAGAAGCCACGGATGTTGTTTTACAAGGGGGCCAAACCCCGTAGCTCTGTGGTCACTGCCGTCTCCTTTCGCCTCAGAGACCTCAGCTTTGGCTGGTGTGCCCGAAGGCTGGAGGCCTTCGCCGGGTTATTTTGGTTCCCAGCCGGGGCTCTCCCAGTCCGTGCTCTGCTCTTAGTGATGGGGCTCGGTTTTTCGTCAAGTGCTGTAAGCGTTTGTGTTAAAATGAGATATTTTAGGGATGGGCTGCAGCGCAGGAATGTGTGAAGTGTAGGAACCACAGAAAACACCTCCATACTTCAAGGCAGACCTTTGTCATCACTTTTTAACTCGCACAGGTCATGTATAATGGCTCTCATGTTTTCATCTGAAATGACCTCATGCAGCAAAGCAGTGATGAAATTCCCAGTGTTTTTGTGGTGCTGTGGTAACTGGGTGTTTTCCCGGCAGGTGCCAGACCCTGGTGTGCAGTGGGGGTGTCAGCACTGCAGGGGCTGTGACCCAGCTGTTGCATTGCTGCAGAGTCCATTCTGAAACGCCAAATTCCATTCATTTCATGTCCAGCTTCTATCCAGAGCATTTCACTTGATAGTTATAAGCTAATGTCAAAGTTCCTCCCTTGTTCTGTCTGACATCATCTTGGAAAGGCTATAAATATGTATATAAATCAGTCAATAGTTAATTTATAGTTGGAGAGTCTAATTTGAAGAAACTTACTTCAAAATTGAGAGCTCTAGTAGATATGCTGCTAATCATAGTTTGGGTGAAAGCAAAGGAATAAAGTAATGTAAAGTAATTTCCTTTTTACTTCTGCTGCAAATTAAGCTATGCAGTATTTTGTACAGATATATGTTCTTATGTGTGATTAAGTGTGGGGTTTCTTTTTGTTTGGAACATCTAAATAATATTTTCCTGGTTTGGGACAGAATGTCATCTGATCAGCTGTGGTGCTGTAATAAATTGTATGAAGACCTTCATTTAAAATTGTGTAGATTGCTGTTATGCTGAAATCTGAAATCTTCATATGCATGAGCAGTTCATGAATGTCGTGTTATAAAAGCAAAACTAAAACTAGTTTGAATGAGAGGAGAAAAAGCAAAAGCTAATTGTGGCAAGGCATTTTCCTCATTTCAGTATTTCCAGTGAAGCTTTGAAACAGTGCTTTATATTTATATTTTTTAATTTCATGCTCTTTGGGTATTTAATGGCATGTAAGTGGTCAGAGAGAGTCCATTTTAATTTGTGACCTTACCATGTAATGTTGCAGCAAGCAAACCATTAGTTAACTACAGCTGCATTTCTATTATTTAGAGCATCACTTTTGTCCAAGTCTTTCTGAAACCAAGAGTCATTTCTCATTTGGACTGTGGAAAATTTTGCAAGACCTAAAGAGCTTTGCTTCTCATGTCTTTGTTCAGTCGATGGGTTCAAGCCGGATTAGGACTGAGTAAAAATGTAAAAATTTGATCCACAGGAAATGAAATGAAGAGTCTTCTCAACTATTAATGTGAATCTAGAAATTTGAGGTGTTTCCTGGTACTGAGACTTTCTTGCTGCCTATTTTCTGTGATTTCTCCTATACAACTCAGCCATGCTAAATGCATGGAAATGCTCCTACAGTTGGAGAGAGTCTTTCCTCAGAATAGGTTCTAATGCAGCTCAGAAGACTTTATTAACCCATTTTATGTGCAATGGATTTGAGAAGGGGATAAAAAACAGTTCTTAGTGAACATCCTTTAGCAGTACTCTGTCAGCTTCTAAGTAAATAGTAAGAAATGCTGGATTTCGTAGTGATTACAGGGTAACTATTGGAAAGGAAAAGGGCATTACTGTCTATGATCCATTTTTCTGAAACGTGCCTTTGGGTATTTCCTAAAAAGAAAACAGTCTCAAGCTGAGTTAAAACATCTCAGCTCTTTGGTAGCTGGATAGACATGCCAATAATTCCCAATCCCATGGTAAATCACTGCTTTGTTCCAAAAGATCTCGTGGGGGAAGATGAACTGCCAGGGCCTCCCTCAGATGGATTTTCTCTTGTATTTTCACATGCAGAAAACCTACTTTAACTGGGGCCACTTAATTTTTGCCATATGACAGGATGACAGTCAGGGGTGATGTGACTTTGAACATGCACGTTAGAAACAGAAGTTAGAGATAAAACTTTCTGCAGCAAATATAGGCAAACATTTTCTAGTGGAAGTTAAGAACTAGTTCTCTGAAGATTTATGAGGCAGACTAGTGCAAAATCACTTTCAACAAGTGTGTAATAATCTACTGTGAGCTGAAATACTACCTTCAGCAAAACAAACCTGATTTTAATCCTGATGGCAGGTACTTCATTTATGCAAAGATGATGACATTTGCAAAAATATCATTTCAGAACAGAAAACAGTCATGGCTGTTGCTGCCATTTTTTTTCACAGCTCCACTTTGTAGCAGGACTTCATTGGTCTTTCAGTCCCAAGCCTAACCACCAAATGCCTGCTCTCATTTCCTCTTTTCTGATAGTATTTGAAGGTGTGAAGAATCCGGTGGTGATAGGAGTTTCCACCCATAACCTTCTACACAGGTCTGTGGTCTTTTGTGTAGATTCACTTTTTGAAGTGTTTTGAGCATTGTTCATTGTCTTCAGCTGTGCCTTAAGGTTGGGGTGAGAGGCTTGTCTTCTCTGTCAGGCTTTTCCTCCAGGTTTTCACGCTTTTTTTTGTGAAGGACATGAGCTCTTTATGGAGTAGCAATGACACAGATACTGAGTTTGGTCATGTGAAGGTCTGGCTGCCATAAACATTTGCACTGATGTCCAAGTGAAACAGGAATTAGGCTGCCTTTCCTGAAGTCTTGTAACTTTAGAGATTGTTTTGATAACGGCATCCATTAATTTCTACTGCTTATCTTTGCAGTATTTTATACTGATTAAGGAAGAGTTTCTTTGTATTGGTCTGCCTGTCATTTTTTCTAACTTGGAGCTGAGTTGTGCTTTTCCTTCTCTGTCAGAGTTTGCTTCTCTGGATGTTGCATGTGCCTGTGCAGAGCTATAATTGAGTAAGAAGCACTATCTGCAGGGGAGAGACTGTGGTAGGCACTACACCTAGGAGAAATGATCATCTCTGTGCTTAATTTACTGTGTTTTAGAACTTGAACATGAGTAATGTGCCATGCCTAGCAGAGTTTAAGTGGAATGGTGGGTTTATTTTCGTTTTCCTGGAGGATGAGATGTAGAAGTTAGCTGGCTGTGCCAGGGAAGATCCTTGTGTCAGACGCAATCATGTGAATTTCTACATGTTTGTATAACTAAGTTACTGCAGAGGCTTTTTTGTTATCAGATAAGAGTCTTAAGAATTTGAGATTAAAATGAGATATGCTTATGTCCCAACCACTCCACAGTTCTGCTCATTTGAAGGAACTTTTACATATGGTTCATTTATAAACCAGACAAGTAGTTTCCTGGCAATTTTGCTGAGATGTCCATTTAAAGCATTGTCAATTCTTGGGATGTTTGGTGCTTTTAAAACTTTACTTCCTTGAGGAAGTAATTGCATTAAAATCTTAAGCTTTTTTTGGCTTTCTTAAGTAATACCTATTTTTCATGTCTATATAGAAGGTACATGGACATGTCATCTTGGAGTTCCTAAAAGATTGAAAATCTGGGCTACATATAAGAGGAACCCAAAATCTCTCAAAGCTTTACAAGTACCCCCATGCTGCCTTCTGTTGTTGAGGGTAGAAGACTGAGCCCTGCATTTTGAACATTTGAGACTGTAGTTGGCTTTTAAGAAGAATTGAAATTTAAAAAAAGATTTTTATGGTGTTTACTGCCTACACCTCCTTACATTTGATTTCAACATGCCAGCTGCCAGTGTTAATTCTGAGCAATGTAAGTGTTCTACTTCCCTTTCTGACAGTTTTTCTTTGCAGTTGATATAGATGGGAGAACAAGGAAGTGTATGTATTGATGCAATTTTCTTGCTCACCACAGTCCTATTCATTGTTGGTTTTATATTCCTCTGAGTGCTGGAGAAAACTGTGCTGTGAAAGAACACAAGCAATGTTTTCTGTTTTCTTGGTTGGTTTTTCAGCTCTTTTGAAAAAAAAAAAGATTTTTGATGTTAATTTAGGGTTCAGGAGATTAAGATTCTGTTTGTGCAAAGAACAGAGGCAGTATAGAGGGGCACAGTTCACATTGTGGTGTTCTCAGTCAGGCAGGGGGGAGTTTTGGTTTTTTTCCCAAATCCCTTTTGATTTGCAACTGTAAGTTGTCTCATCAATCAACAAGAACAAGCTGGAGACCATCAAGTCAATGAACTTAGACCACCACATGACATCAGCTTGTAGTACCATATGCTTTTGCTGCCCACCTGGGGGGAATGAAGAACCTCTTCTGCTACCTGAGGCAACACAGGTGGTTCCTGCTTGAAGAGTCATGTCTCAAGGGTGTCAGATATCAAAAGATCCACCGCTGAGGAAATTCTGTCAGATTCTGTTATCTGATGAGATGGTAAGATGTTAAGAAAACACACAGAGGCTTTGTTTTGGTTTTAACCCTATCTCATTTGTGGATATTTTCAGCCACTGGAGTTGCTGTGTCCCTTTAAAGAATGAAAAGAGGAGGTTAAGGGCTGCTGGTCAGGCTGCTGCTCTGGTGAGTGTGGCTGTTCTCCACTCTCTGCTTCTGCCATGATTTCTCCCCATCTCAGCAGGGAGAGGCAGCTCTGTCCTGCTGTCTCCTCAGGGAAGGAGCAGAACATGCCAGGCACAGCAACAAGAGCTGTGGAACGTGAACCACTCACCCCATCCTGGGACAAAGGGCTAGTGTGATTTTTACAGATTATTGTCAGAAGGTATTAACTAAAGATTTTCCTTTCATTAGTGGAAATGGTTATAAAAAATGCAAACTGCAATGGCATTGGTGCATAGGATTGAGGTTTTTTTTGTCTTAAAATGCTTCAGCTATACTGTCAAACTGTAAAACGGTAACAGGATCAGTCCCACACTGAGACTGGAACAAGGCTTTCTTTGCAGAAAGGAAAATATGTCCTATTGTGACCTGGTGTGAGGATAGGGGAGCACTTGAATCCTAATTTCATTTGTCAGTTGTATCATTTTAAAGCACAGTTTGGCCACTGCAAATGAACAACTTTCGGCAGCCAGTACCACTGACATTTAACTCTCAAGTATTCGTTTCTGCCTGGGCTGTAGGCTTGGGTATTTTCCCTTGTTCAATAATGATTAATAATGCTGTATTCATTTCAAGCTGTCCATCTTAATCAATCTTCTTGCCTGTACTGGGGCACATATTATTTAGACCATTATTATGTTGTGATAGTAATTTAGTAGAATTTGTTTTTGTTGCTACAACCATTGGTGCTATCAAAAGCCAAACACAGTATCAGTGAAACAAGATAGTGTGCAAAATCAATCCTAATAAACCTTTAAAATTAAAGCAAACACCAATAATGAAGCTGCAGGCTGTGTGTGTTTGCACAGGAGCAGGGTGGAGCATTGAGGTCACCTGCCCCAGGCACGTCGCAGGTTTGGGAGCCACCAGGGGAGAGTTTGGTGAAGTTGGTGTTTGGAGTCATGACACAGATCTTGAGTCAGGAGACTTGAGAGAGAGATGTCAACACAGCTCTCCTCCCCACACTGCATGTGGGTGAGAGACAGTGTTTGGGGGAAATAGCTCTGCCTCGGGCTTGCCAAATGACGGGAGAGCCAAACTCCCATTTCTTGTGCACGTTGGCTGCTGTTGGTAGCAGGGTGAAGGAAGGATTTGGTGTTGCTGTTAAAATCTGGTAAAATAATAAAGACACTGAGAGTATTAACTCTACTTTTTAGTAATAGGCTAAAATTAATTATTTACCTGAGGACTTAGCTGTATAAACATAAATTGAAGCTCCTGTCAACAGAATTGGAAAGTCCATGTGCAGCAGAGCTACTTTGCAAATTTGTCTGAAGACAGGATTTGTTGTTCGAGATACTAGAGCCAGTATTCCAGACATATTTTTTGAGTAAATTCAGCTATTTTTACCTCTTTGCAGCTGGGACATTAATTTTACTCAGCAATCTGTTGTGTCTCTTGTCAAAAAAAGTTAATTTTAAGGGAGTTAAAATTCTATTCAAAAGAGGCTGTAGAGTTGCTGGGTCTTGATGCCAGTATGGTGTCTTGTGTCTGCTGAATTCTAGTGCATGGCCTTGCTCTGCTGCACTTGGAAACTGTTTATGGGGTCAAACCCAGATTTCTGGTTAGTGTGGATCTAACCCTATATGTCTTTGAATCACTTTTAAATACATGCAGTTTAAGTCAGTTGGTCTGTGTTCCCTTTTATTTTTGTAAGCTAATTATTTTATGTGTAATTAAATCTCCTGGAATTTACATGTCATTATATATAATTGAATAGTTAATGATTTACGTATTTTATGTTCTACAGCATACCTGAATAAATGATCATTCAAGCCTGGGTGTTCTACAACACACCTGAATGTGGAGGAAGTTTTAGTGGGCTTAGTGTCCTAGATCACCATAGAATTTTTCTTCCAGTCAGGCTGATATTAAATATGATTCACTGCATGTCATTCTCGTGATTATAAATGCGCCCGTGGGTTTTTTGTGACAGAAATGTAAATGGAATAACAATTTAGATGTTCAAACATTAACTAGCTGCCTTCTCATGCTGTCCATACAGTAAATTTTATTGCTAAGGACAAATAGGTGCTGTTTTTCTTTATTGGTCATTTTCTTACAATGGTTTTTACTTGCTTGAAGATTAGAACAAAACTTTTAGAGGGATGGGTTTGCCATGTTTCCAACTACTTTTACTCAGCAAAGTTTTTAAAACTCTGTTTGGAGGCAATTTCTTTTAACATTTCTTCACTTTTGTTTATAGGAAAGTGTGTTCTACATGCAGGTGTAGAGCTGTGAGGAAGCTTTTATGAGCTGATTATGCAGAGGATGGCAGTGGTATAAATCATTGGGAGGAGGAAGAGGTGAGAGAAGAGGTAATAGTTCCCTTATGGTTATCCAAACTTTGTTTCCAGGTGGGCCCAGAGTAGAAGAGGGGAAGTCATTCCTGGCCTCATCAAATAAGTTTTTTACCTGCTCAAGCTTTTAGGAAAAAATATAGGTTCAGAAAACACTTCAGAGCAATTTAGGACTTCAGAACAATTGTTTATTCTCTGTTAATGATTTTATATCCTCCTCCTCCTCAGAATATACTTGTTGTATCTCCTTTATAGCAGTAGGGCAAACTCAGGTTGAGTGAAGACTTTATAGACTTTGTTTAAATGTAGAAGAATGCACTCTAGAAGGAGTAGTAAGTGTCAGTAGTGGTGAAAAAGAAAAAAAATAAATTAGGGATATGTTTGTGTCAAATCCATGTATTTACAAGTATCCTTTTAGGGTCGAAATCTTCATGTGCTGTTTTAGGTTTTGTATATCTAGAAGGAAAACCCCACTGAATTGCAAAGACCTAATGTAATTCTGCAATTTCCTTTTCAGAATTTATGGGATCACACGTCCTAAACATACAGGTATTTTAAATGGTTCTTCCCTAGGCTTCTTCAGAAAGCAAGGTTCTTCTATCAGCAATTCAGAACACCTGACCCAGATTCCTGTTCTGAGTTGCCCTATGGAGGACTCTGTTTTGCATTAACTACAGGAAAAGTTTGTTGCTTAAATCAAATGCTTAGAATGTCTCCTTAAGTCTCATGTGGAAAAAAACCCCTCTATTTTATTTCTCCAACTGCATTCGCTTGAATAGTTTGATAACAAATATGTATAATACCAGTTTCATTCAACTTGTTTGAGACCAGACAGAAAGTCTGAGCAGAGCTTTTTCTGTGTGCACACCTCCTGCATGGCAGAACTCGGAGGTGGAGGTGAGGCGATTCTTATCTTGTGTGGGTGCTGTTTTCTGTTGTGGGTACTTTACCATCTTAAATCTGACTTAATCACTTGGCTGCAAAGCAAAATGAAAAACTGCTAAATATCTGCCCACTATCTGCATGGTTCTTAGCACAAGGGGGACAGACTTAGCAGCTCACAGCTGCTGAAACAGGGAGTCATATCACCCCCATCTCCTCATTCCTGCCTACGTGTTCTCACTGAGCACCTTGTGCCAGCTTTGATGCTTGCTGGAATGCTTCAGGCTTTGATTTTACTCTTGAAATATCAGCAAGGTGTTCCAGGGGAAAAACCAAACCGACACATCCAAACCCCAAATAAACATGTCCATTTTCTGTCTCTTTATTGAACAACATTGACTTAATAATGGGTTTCTGTGCTTGAGAGATATGGGATAAATGGACAACACAAAAGGAGGGCAGCAAAAGTTGTTCTTTTTGGCAGCTGAAGCTGCTGTGGTGGTTCTGGCATGTGGGAAAGAGCCTAACCTATGATGATTTTATCAAACTGGGTTTCAGTCACATGTGCAGCTCAAAGGGTTAAGCTGCATTTGGCCCATTACTTTTTGAGCACCTGCAAATACACCTGAGTTTGTCTGATGTTTGTGAGTGCTAAAGTAGAGCAATACATGTGAGAACATACCCTGCAATGCTTTCTTTGAAGTTAAATGCACTCAGTGTGTGGGTCTCTCAGCTGCTCAAAGGGCTGAGTGCTGCATTTCATTCATCCAGCTGTAAACACCAAACTTCTCTTAGATACTAAATGTTTTCAGGATCCTGCTTGTGTTCCTCTGACTCCAGGTGGGTGGATATAGGGGGAAGAAGGGATTTTGATGTGCTCTTCTCTTTTAGAAACATTTAAATTTAAATTATCACATCCACCCTGTATCTCATATTGAAAAGATTTTATTCCTTGAATCCTAATTCTTGTATTGGGTGTAGCAAGGATTCACCTTTTTAAACTGAGGACTTCCTTGGTGGGCTTGTGATATTGCAGAGAATTATGGAATTAAAGTAACACAGCAAAAATGTCACAGCTTTAATGTCATCCTAATCTGAACTGAAACCTATTTTGTTTCCAGGAAAAAATAAATAAATGGAGACTCAAGCCCTGGGGTCTGCTCCCAGTCAGGGTCATGTGCTTCCAACTGGCTGTGTTTGCACATTGGTCCAAATGTTCCAGCTTGGATTCATCTCTTCTTTACTTTCTCAATTTCTCCTCTGAGACTTTTCCTGCTGGTTTTGTCTTCTTGGGAATATCCTTCTGTTGGACATTCCTTCTGCTGTAATTGTTTGGATGCTTTTGTGTTCCTCTTCCCTTTTTTCCTTGTCTTTTCCTTTTACTCTTCTTTTCGCCTCTTTTTACAGGTATTTCTTGATATACAAAATACCTTTAGTTTTAGCTCAGCTTCTGGTGGACAAATGGTCACAAGGGAAATGTACAGATGGCTTAAACAGATGTTCCTGTCAAACTCAAAATATTTAACTCCTGAATTCCTGCTGCAGTTCCTCTGATGCATACTGCCACAGTGGTGGCCAGGGACTTGTGTGGCTCCTTTTCACATTGCAATACTTTAACCTCCACCTATGAGCTTTCAGGAGAAATGAAGGCTGCTGAGAAAAGCTTTCATTATTTTCATTGCCATGTTAACCTGGAAGTCAGTTAGTAAAGATCTGTGCTTGTGGCAGAATGGGAGAACTGTTTTGAACTGGATGAAGGAATCCATCCTGACCTCTCTCTAGCAAGGCCCGGGTGAGTTTAATTTTAATCAATATATGCACATTGTCACTGTTGGTTTGGTTTTGGGTTTGTTTCTGGAGTTTTTGAAATTTTTTTAAGATGGGCTTTTTTTCCTCTCTGCCAAAACTGAAGATGAGATGTCAAGATACTCAGAGAAGAAATTGTGTGTGCTCTGGGGAATATTATTTGAATATAAATATATCCTTTATGCAAGTTGTTTTTTCATATTTTCTAATACTGTCTTATTTAAATCGAAGTACTTTTAATAAAGTTGTGATTTGGATTATCAATCCTTTATTTAATCAGGGAAGATGTACAAATAATTAGTAACTGACAAAATATCCTAATAAAAATAGAAGCATATGAGTACAGTCATCGTGAGCTACAAGTACAAGAACATGACTGATTTTTATTAAGTGAGTTCCTTGTGAGTGCCTTTCAAGTTCTGGGAAATGTACAATTTCAGAGTTCAGATGCTTTAATAAGAAAGAAGTTAAATACTTGAGTGAACTAATCCGTAGGCACAACAGAAACTTGATGGTATAGTAGGTGGTAAGATTCATTTATGATAAGTTATCATGGAATTTCCCTGGAACTATATATTCCACCTACTTGAATTCACATTAATTCAAAAGACTGACAATGTGCAGCAAATGCCAAGACATAAAAAAATTGGCACGTTATTGTAAAACATGGGACTAAGTATATGCCTAAGCCACTGCCTGTAGCTCTTGGGATTTCTGGTGTACCTTGTGGTCTCTATATGTTGAACTTGTGGTTCCCATTTAAACATTTGTATTTGTCCAGAACACTGAGCCTGTGTGTTTTAATTCAGAACACGGGGTCTGCCCAGAGCAGGAAGTGCTGTATATCCTTCTTGAGATGAAGTCACATTTGTTGTATCCGAAAACTGCGGTGGCGTGTTAGAGATTTTCAGAATTCCATTTCTTTGTGTTTATTTTACAATTAGAGATAGGCAGAATTCTGGAAACACTCCAAGTTATTGGCATATTAAAGAGGCAGGGTTGGTTTTAATGAATAACAGTTGGTTTGGGCCACTTTGAACAAATTTCCTATTATTAATGGAATTTTAGTGCAATGTTGTTCTACCCAGGGCACTGTGACTGATAGCTCTTTCAGCTTTTAAATGTCTCTGCAGATTGAGAGTTGAAGGACACTTATTTGGGCATCAGGAATAATTATCAGGTTTATCCCCTTTTTAATACTAGTAATTCTAGTTTTGACTAAATGAGTCATGTGCATTTTGGTTCAAGCAATTGAAAAAACATCAGTAAATTGAGTCCTTCCAGGTAGTGATTAATTGCCTGGAAATGTGCTCTTCTTTCTTCTTCGTAGCTTTATTAAAAAACAGTTCTAAAAATACCTCATTGAAGATAGTTCAGGAAAATAAAAATATTTAAAAATACACAAAAAATCCCAAACTCTAAATCTACAGCAAAAATCCCCTAAAGAAACTCTGGGATAAAACTTTTTTTTTCACTTGACAACGTACAATTACAATTTTGTGTCTTAACTTGTCTTGAGTGATGAGGAGTCATTCCAGATAATTTTGCTTTTCTTGTTTTTTGTGAGGAAACTGTTGCTCAGATCTTGGAAATATCACGTGGGCTATAAGTCTTTCCTCAGACTTCAGTAGCAGGTACATTTTTCTGAGAAACTGGATGAATCAGTGGTATTGAAATATGCAATGTAAATGTTACTACAGCGGGTAAACTTAGGTGACATCTACAGTATAGTATTATCATGAAGAGAAACTAATGTAGATGGATAAATCTACTTTGCAGAGTCTTCAAATAGTTATTTTTAAGAACTTATTATCCTACAGCACAGAGGCAGCCCAGTCTTAGGGAGATATCTATTGACAATCTGCCTTATTTCCAGGTACGTGTGAATGAGCACGAATGATGGTTATGACTGTCAGGTGTGGGTGTTTAAAACAGTCTATCATTTCCCCAGTTTCAAGTTTCACTCTGCAAGGTGCTGAAAGTTTCTCTGTGATCCAGAGAAGCAGGAAAGCTGCCTGCCTGAGGCCAGAGCAGCTCTGAACTGGGCACCACTTTGTTTTGCTTGACGATTCTGATTGATGTGCGTGGCTGCTGTCAGGGCAGTTTAATTGTCATCTTCCTGGCATAAGCTGGTAGAAAGGATTTTCTTAGTTGTCACGGGGAATAGATTGAAAAGGTTGTGCTCATCTTTTCTTGATTCTCTCGTTCACTGTGCCGTTAGCACAGTAATGAGGCAGTGGTCCCGTTTGGTGGAGGCGGTGGGAGTTTTTATCTGAGCATTTATTGGGGAGGGAGGGTTGGGGTTGTAGGGAGAGTGTCACATCAGTGACAGAATAGTGGTGCAACTCGAATGTTGAGAGGAGTTGTTTGTACTGCTACCCCCCCGAGACTGGTTGTGCCTAATACACCCACATCAGGCCCCAACTCTCTCTGTAGAAGAATATTTTCCCCAGAGTCTAAAACCAGTAGATCTAAATATGTGTTTCTGACCATTCTGACTTTGGTAGGATCATTAAGACTGTTAATTAAGTTGAGCAGAGTAGCAGTTTAACTGGTATTCTTGTGCTGGTTTCTTATCAGCTCGTCTTCGTATGACATTTCTGCCATGTTCTGTAGAAATTTTTGGTACTTTAGAACATGCTTGAGAGAAGCAGCACATTGTTCTTTGAGATTCTGATTCATGTTTTATTTAACACTGCAGATGAGGAAGGTGCTGGTTTGTACCACTACTGTGCCTGATTTGGGAGAAATTCTTTCCTGTGATCCCAGTAAAATGGAATTTGCTCTAAAGGATGAGGTGCTTGGGGACCAGGAGAGCTGTTATGTAATCACTTGCTTTTGCTGTAAGATGACAATAATACAGCTAGCTATTGTTTTAAGTGCATTGCTGTCTCCAGAGGAAACCTTTCCTTAGTGTTATATATTAATAGGCTAAGTTCAGCTCCAGGGCAAGCAGAACGAACTGCAAAGATAACGAAACCACGCCCGGGTCTGTGATGGCTGAAATTGCTCCAGTTTGGGGCTGCTGCTGTTGGGAAGGGTTCATCCATAGAGCCCAGACTTGCAGGATGTGCTGTGTCTGGTTTCCAATAAACTTGCTTTTCAGAATAGCTTGCTACATATGGGGGATCTTTGCATATATAACAAAAAATAATTTAACATTTTCTGATTATGTTTTCATTGAAGGGATTACATATGTTTAGTTGTTATAATCTGCTTTTATTAGTGAAATCTGTTAAGTGCTGTAGAATACAAGAATGGGGAAGGTGCTCAGGTCTCTGCACTCCTGTGGCTTTGTCCTCAGCTTATTACTAATAAATGATCTGTCACTTATACCTTTGGTAATTTCAAACTATGTCCTGGACTGCTTACTGTCCAAAAAAGAATTCTGATGAAATTCAGTCAGTGTTAGGTGGGGTCCTGAAATACCAGGGTTCCCAGGCTTGAAATCCAGCAGCTACATGATACAGGAGTTTGAAAAGCACACCTTTAAGGAAGGGATGTTACTACTATGTCAGTGTTTAAACCCTATTTTTGACAACATTGCAGAGCACTCAGGTGAAGATCTGAAAGTCAGTGCTCGGGTTTAGCCTTGGGGGTCATCATTCCTCAGTGAGGAATGAAACCCTTCCACACTGGGGAAAAGCAGGATAAAGAGCAGTGGTGCACTGTCACTTGTCCAGTTCAGCTGCAAACTTCACTTCTAAGTGCTGGAATCTGGAGTGACTTACTAAGCTTTGGTGTTTTGTTAGTTCAGGCGTAGGTGAAGTACAGGTAAGGAACTTTCAGATGCAGAATCATTCATGCACAGAGTCCCCCGGGGATCTGAAGTAATGAAGTTCTTGGCAAGGGCAAACACCATCTTTAGACAAAAGGTCACGTGTTAGTGACCTCCTTTTGTTGTTCATTTACATTATAAGTGAAACATCTAAAATTAGATGCTTTGTAGAAAATGATCTAAACCAGCAGTGCTCAGGCGTGTGTGACAATCTATTCGGTACTTTTATCCACAAGGAAGTTGGAAGGCAAATGGAAACAGTGAAGAGTTCAGTTCCATGGCTCTTGAAGTTTGTTTACTCTGTCAGGAGCTGGTGCTTGTCCAGGGTGTCAGGTTTCATCACTTGGCTTGTAGCTTTACAAATCATCAATTGCAAAATCAAATTGATTTCCATCCTGAAGCAGAAGATGATTATCTTTGTCCCACGGACTGATTCCGGCTTAAAATTCTACTGTTTCTGAGGAGGGAAAGCTGCTTGCTGTAGTTGTTGAAAATGTAACTGCAGGGGGAAAAAAAAATCCAAGCAACAAAACACTAAACCCCAAACAGAAAACCAAACCAGCCACAAAGGTTGTCTTTGGCAGCAGAAATGTAATAGAAGGAATTGTATTTACGGCCCATTTAAAGAACATCAAAGCAGTTAGATAGATGTCTTGAGATAATTTGTCCTTGTGAGATGGAAATGTTAATGATTCATAAGGCTGAATCTCATTTAAATGTGAAAATCCTTTAACATCCATATCATTGTGCTTCCTTTCCTTGTCCTGTGTTCTTTACCAAACTTTCGGTAAATCTGTTACTTTTGTTTTTTTCCTTAGTTATTGAGTAAAGTTTTGGAGAATAGGATAAAATATTTCCTTTAGTCAGTTTGCGAAAGTTGTTGGACTATTAATCTCTTCTTAGAGTAGAGCACAGAAGAGATGAAAGGAATTAATTGCTCCTTCTTGTGCTCAGGGCATGTTTTATGTGCCCTTGTGCCTCAGGCCTTCCACTTGTGATCAGCTGCTGCCAGCTAAGACGCTTTCCTGAATACATCAAGTAACCCCCAAACCTCATTAACAGTCTCCTTGCTCCCTATTTAACAAGAAATGCTACTGTTTTCCTAATCCTATTATGTTCTTTGCAGAGTACATTTAGTTTCCCAGCCACTCATGTGGACTCTTTCATTTTCTGTTTGTGCCTTACTGTGAGCAAAAGAAATACATTTGAAATAGCAAAGGGGAAAAAAAAATCAGAATGTTTAATAATGTTACAAATTAGTGAGCCTTAACAGATGTGTGGCAGGTCATATCTTTATTGTGTGATTTTTGCCTGTGGTATTTGGCTCTTGCCAAATGACTGAAAGTCCTGCTTGAAACAGGGAGAACATCACAGATGATATTTTTACCATTCAAATTATTAGAATCCGAAACTAAACCAAAATTATGTTTAAAAAGTACGAAAAGCAGGGAATTCTTTCTTTTCTGAATCTTTGGAGCGTGTTTGCCTCAACTTTTATGCTGCAGATGTGTCAGCTAGAAAGTTTATGTGGCATTCTCTTGCGATCATTTGAATTTCACACCTAAGTTTTTGGGAGAAAAAAAATCTGTGGCTGTTTTAGGTCTTCCCTGTAGTTGTAGCCTGAAGGGAACCCTTTTCACCCAATCCTGTGTAAATTGAAATCCTGTGACTTGGAAAGATATGACAACTGTAAGGGGGCAGGAAAGTAGATTGTGTGGCTGAGTTATGAATATAATGAATGGCACGGAGTGGACATATTAATATTGCAGCTTCTGGAATTGGAGATTAAAATCTCTTTAGGAGAGGGTCACACAAATAAAAAGGGAAGGATGCCCTTGGATAAGAGAACTGATGATTGACCATAATGGGGGAGGGAGGAAAGTGGCAAGTAAAGTTTGCATTAATATCTTCATAATGGTATAGAGAGATATTTGGGATAAATCTACAATCTAGTGCAGAGAAAATCTATCTCAAGCCAGAATTATCTGAGAGTACCTTTATGGCCTTTCTTTAATGGATTTTGCTGGCTGGATATTTGAAATGCTTCTTCCAAGCAAGGAAGTAATTTCTTTCAGGGGCAAAAATTTTAAAACTCAGAATATTCTGCAGTAACATCACAGGCTTGGACATCACTAATGCAAATCATTGGATCTTTTACATGGAAAGGCTTTCAAAAGGATTTAAGATTCTTTTTTTTCTTCTTGTTACCTGTGATCTGTCCATGTGCTTACTTTAGACTCCTTAGTACTGGAAGTGCAGCTCTAGGATTCTTCAAGAAAGAATTGAGTGTGATCGATGGATATTTCTCATACTTCTATTTAAAAGATAAAGGTTGGGAATAACAAAAGCTTTCTTTCTTTTTCCTAAGTGTTGCTTAGACAAAATTTACTTAATGTTACACAAATATCTAGTGAGTCATGAAAAATCTCATTTCTTCTCACTCATACACTTTTCAAAGAAGATAAAATATTCTTTTATAGTCCCTCACTTGCTACAGAGTCTGCCAGAAATGTTTGATTAGCCCAGTGATTATAAAAAGCAATGTTTTCATCTGGTTTCTATATCCTATTGAAGCAGATGTTAGTAGGGAAATTATTTATTCTTTCCCTTCAGTGTTGAGGGTTGGCAGGAATGCTCTGTGAACTTCAGTCAGATTGAAATTAATAACTATATTTTCTGTATTCCATCTGGCTAAATTGCCATGAAAGTTTTGTATTTTCTGCTGTTCCAAAGCATAGACACCCTTGTTCAAGAGGGATTAATGTATTTGATTGGAAATATTTAATTTTAATGAAAATTACTCAGTGGCATTGAAAATTACTTTTAATTATTGCCATTAAAACTTAGTAGCAAGATGTCATGACCAAATGGAGGTTTCCTGATGTAGGAAAGTAGAGGCTCTGTACAGTGCAGTGGACCAGAGACCAAACTGTAGATTTAAGGGGCTGAAGGTGATGGAGGACTTTTGGTGATGTTATGACAGTTCCATCCTTTGATTTCCACAATGCAGAGCAACTGCTTTTAAAAATCACTATGGCTGTAAAGAAGTCAAGTGCTGAGCCAAAGGGATGAACCACTGAGTGAAGAAAAAACCATGTATTCTAGTGTAATGTGTAGAGGATCCTCAGAAACGTGAGCAGCAACTAAAGCAAAGACACAGTTATGGCAGTTGGGATTAGAGTCCTCTGATGGTTTCACAGTAAATAGGATAAAAATAATGCAAGTTCTATACCAGCATTCCTCACAGATAACTGAGCAGTGTTACTGTCCTGATTCTCCTTTCTTGTGGTTTCACTGGGATGAATCTTTCTGTTGCCAGCTTCAATATTTCTACAATATTTTTCCTGCTACAAGGGCCATGAACTTGTCCTCTACACAAGGAGTGAAACAGAGCCCCTGTCTTCCTCAAGGTGCATTGAAAACCTTTTAAGGTGGAAATCAATATACCTTGAGCAGTTAAATTTATATTATCTGGATGTAAGTTTTCTTTATCAGAAGAATAAGTTTTTTTTGTCATTTCCAAAACTTGAGAGTGCATTAATGTGAACACACAAATAATATCATAATGTACATACTGGGCAAATGT
Organism: Cyanoderma ruficeps; assembly: GCA_008694505.1. Lineage (NCBI taxonomy): Eukaryota > Metazoa > Chordata > Aves > Passeriformes > Timaliidae > Cyanoderma > Cyanoderma ruficeps. The sequence continues at coordinate 3,393,730 of VZDJ01000040.1, forward strand.
CCTAGCCATGTATGTTCATAAATGCGTTGTTATGTATCAAATAAATAATTGTGAAAGTAGTTTATCACTCTGTATGTCAACAGTCAAGAGACTGGATTTAGAGGACACTATAATTTAATTCTATTAGTATAATACTTAATTTTGATGAATATTTGATTTCCCATCGTTGTTCCTTTAATCAGCCTCTGCCACAAAAACTGTTTAAAAATATCTCAAGTTATATAGAAGAGGAAATTCCCAAACAAAATACCTGTCAGAGAGAGTTTCCTAACTTCCTTGTTTGTCTGACAGTGAGTGATTCAGTCTGGTTAATGCTGACTCAGGTCTAAATTTTTTTTTGTTTGTTTTTCTTTTTAATGTTCCTGGTTTCATGTGGATACTCCCATTGACCTGATTCTTCTGGTAAGGGATTTTCATACTGTGACTCAGGAGCAATGCAAGCAGTGTGACAACTACAGGAAAACACCTGTTAGTATCTGGTAAGTTGTTATTTACATTTTGTTTATTCCTTCGGCTGAGAAATCTGGAAGATTTGCCAAATGTTAAACCTTGCAAGCCTTAAAGCTTCCTCTCAACACAGTCATGCTACATTTAATGGAGCACATTCTGAATTGAGGAATATTCAGAGACCTGACCTGAGGTGAGGAATAAATCATGGATGCTCACACTGGGCAGCAGCTTCATGCCTGCAGCATTTCTTATTATGTCCAGAGTGCCCTGGCCATGCACACTGCAGCCATGTCCTCGTGCCTGAACAAAAGCTGGCACAGCCCCAACAACTTTGCAATTCAGAGACTTCTTTATGCCCTTTGCTTCCTTTGCACTGTACAAGATAATGTCTTTTCTTGGCTCTGCTGCTGGCTGATTCAGGCTGCTGTGGATACCCTAGTGGTGCTGCAGTGACCCTCACTAGTGGCCAGCAAAGTGGCACCAGTGCCATCATTCAGACAGAAGAGGTTTTTCCCACATCAGGCTAAAAGTCTCATTTCGTATTTCATCAAAGAATTCCTGACCAGCTCAGCTGTTGTCTTGGTTTAAAAGACAGATGTCTGCTTGCAAAAAGCCAACAATATAATATGTATTTATAACATAGGGAAGGCAGGAGCCCCCCTTGGAATGGAGAATGTAAACTCTCTCCCTCCGAATTATTATAATTTTGAAATTAAGGGGCTCTCAGGCAAGGATATGAGGATAAGAAAAACAGTTTTTTACTGGTATGTGTAACAAGACAAACAAACAATAATAACTATGGCATTAACAACAAAACAGAACCAGGAACATTGTGATGGCCTTCTCAGCCGAGATGGGAAGGGATGGAGGAGAGGCTACGCTTCCCAAACCCTGGGGCAGTCTGATCCTGGTGCCCCTGCAGGACTCTGAGAGCACCAAGCTGGAAGCAGGGATGAGCAGGGATCCCGGGCTGGAGGATGGGATGTATCAGGAGCTCCGGTGGCAGCTGGAAGGGCCGGGATGAGCAGGGATCCCGGGCTGGAGGATGAGCTGTGTCAGGAGCTCCGGTGGCAGGCGGGGCTGCGGGAGGTCCCGGCAGGGCAGGGGCTGCGGGGCTGCAGCCCCGGAGCGGCGCCGGAGGAGCCGGCCCGGCAGGGCAGGAAAAGGCGAGCTCAGGATTCCCGGGGAAAAGGGGAGGATGGTGGAAGGTCTCTGGGACTGGACTCCAGTGGTGACAGTGGATTCTCCCTGCAGTCAGGAACAGCCTGACCCTGCTCCTTCCGATGCTGAGAGTGAGAGCAGCAGCTGCCCCCAGCCCCGTCCTTTACCTGCCCCCAAACTCGAGGTATCTTCCCCCTCGGAGACAAACTCCCAGGGACAAAAGACATGTAGCCAGGTGCTACATGCCCTTCCAACTTTGGCCATTTCTTTTGCTTAAGTACCCAGTAGTTAGTTTCCTAGTGACTTATGGGAAAAAAAATCGATAAAATGAGTAAAAAAGAAAGAAATCTAACCCTCCAACAGGTGTGTACCTTCTTTTCTCTTCAAACCTTCATGTTTTTCCTCATTAAATTAATTGCCCTGCTTAAAACAACATCAGGAAAACCCAGTAGTAGGGCCACAGAGTCATGGTCCTGTGCAGTGCTGTATATTCTTGTTTGTATCAGCCTCAGTAAAACTGAATTGAATGAATTGTCCTGGACTGGCTTCAGTGGAAGGCAGCAGGAGTTTTTGCTCAATTTCTGTTCCTGTAGTCAACTTCACAGACAACCTGGAGCTCTTGAAGGTAAAATAAGTAAATTAGGATGATGTTACTTTCTATCCAGATGGGTGAAAAATCCCTCCTCTTGCTTGCAGATATCTTTAAACAATTGGCTTCCAAAATAATCTTGCTGTAGCCTGAATGTTAACACACATCACTGGTAAACAAGGAAATCAGGGTCTTTTTTGGCCTAACCTGGTTCTAACTCCTCAGCTATTTATTATTTGAGGTGCCAGGTACTAAAGGGAGTCACCATTTGTGCATTAAATTAATTCCTTCTGGTTTTTGTAATGAATTGCTTTTTTCCCTTGTGCACCAGGCAAAGCTTCACCCCTCTAGGTTACATCTTTCTTCTTTTCTCTCTGCTCTGAGTCCCTGTAGGGGAGCAGTGGCAGGCTGTGTCCTGGCAGAGGCCGGTGCCAGGACGCTGTGCAGCTCAGGGCAGCCTGTGTGACATCGCTGTCCTGGAGCCGTGTCAAACACACCACCGACACTTTGTAATTTGAAGGCTAAAACTGAGATCGGCCCGAGCCTTTGCAAGCAAGAGCCAAGAGGTAGAAACTCAGAAAGCAAAACCAAACCAGCCTTTTAGGCAGTGTCAGGAGGTTTCTGTAAAACTTGCCACAGGCGGAATCTGACTTGTTCATTTTACAAGATGTTTGACTTTTCTGTGAAGTCACATTTTGGAGCTCTGTGCCTTTGATTTTGCTTGGAAACATTTGGGGAGACTTTATATATCACAGTATCAGAAGGTTAAGAACCAAGAATTTCACTGCCCTGCATAAACCTGGCATTGGAAATATGTTTGCACAGCTGTCACCTTTGTCCTTTAAGCTATTCTCTTCTGTGGTCACTGGGTGTTTTTCATGTGTCTGTCAGATGACAGCCCGGGAAGGGACACACCTTGTGGGAAAAGATTCTTTAAGTCTGTGCCCTTTTGACACTATTCTGAGGAGCAATGGCCAGAAAAACTTTCTGGACATTGTGAGTTCAGAGAGAGTTCATTGCTGAATAAAAATTCAGTTTTCTTGAACGGCAACTAGAATTTAAATGTGTGTATCAGAATTAAGTAGCAAGAAGACACTTGGTTAAAAATTAATCAATTTTTATAGAATGCATTTTGGTGTGTGCAGGCTAGAAAGGGATTAAAAATTAAATATTGCCTGGATCTTTCTGGACGGTTGCAAATTCAGTGCAACAACTTTCTGGCTAAATAATTTATGAAAATAAATACCTGAAAGTGGATTCTTAAGCCTTCCTTGTTAGTGATGTCAGCTTAATCTGTCAGCAGTAAAAATACAAATTCAGATAGTTAAGCAGTTTAGCCATATAGAAATAACATCAGGACCAAAAGGGAATGGGTTTTGCCCATTTATATTCTTACTGTGTTTCTCTTTCCATTTGAGATGAGTTGCCAGAAAATGTATTTGGTATACCAAATAGGTGCCTTTCTAGTGCTTTATCACCCTATCCTACATCTTAATCTTGGGGACTTCTGATACTGTTGAAGAAAGCAGTGTCTAGGAAAGTAATCAAGAGGTTTGGGGGCAATCCTTAGTTATATTATGTGCTTTTCCATTCCACCATCATGGTTTAAAGCTGTTCTGCACTACCACTGTGCAGAAGTAGTGCTTGGAGAAAGAGCTGCTTAGAAATAAGTTTTTTTGCTAATACAACTGCTGCAAATTACATGCTGCTTTCTTTAGTACTACTTTAATCTTTTTCTACAGCATGAGAAGCAAAAGAAAAATGAGACTATTCTAGGGAGAAAGGCGATGACTCTGTTTTCTTCCTTGTAATTCGTTTTGGATTTTTCTTGCTTTTCCCTATCCTTGTCTTTAGTGTTCTTTATCCATGGGCACAGAAACAGAAGCAGGCAAGGCAATCAAAACAGGATGTGGAGGACTTATCCTCAAGATGATTTTGGGCAGTGGAAATCACAGTTAATTGCAGCTAAGCAGTGGTGTTTCTGATACCATCCCGTTTACGTGGACATGGGACAGAGGGTACTGTGGATTTAATTAGCATAGCCAGTTTGATAATCAAGATGCCTTGGCAAGAACAAAGAGAGCTTTGAAAATTACAAGAAGATTGGATCAAGATTGGCAACAGGAAGAGATTTTACATTGCATCTCTTGCTTGCAGAGACTGATTCAATGTATAAGTTTGTTTGTGTGATGTTTAACCTAATCATTGTAGTAGAAATGATATATAAAGATTTGTAGCACACAGTAAAAAACAAATTCTGATTACAAATCAGTCTTTCCATCTCTCTCTCAACTGTCGATACTTTTAGGCATGGTGTGTATACATTTTTACAAAAGCTGAGATCTGTGTTTTTCACTAACAAAGAAGGAAACGGATCTCATGCAGGGGATTAAAAGGAATCTTTCTCTTTATATGAGCTTTGGCTGTTCATTTGTGAACACACCAGCTGTGATTTCTTGGAAATCTTATCTTGGTGTACCCTTTCAGCGAACAGTGAAAAGCTCAGATGAATGCAGTCTGTGCTGGCAACAAGCTGAAAAGTCCCACGTGAGTTTTATGGAAAAACTTAAAAATGGATTGAGGGATTCCACCAGGTGGGACTTTGGGATTTTTCGTTTGTGGTCGTTTTATTTTTTTAAGCCTTTTGATTCTTCTAAAACCTGGTTTGGTAAATAATTCCATACATATATATATATATAAAATGACTGCATTTGGTAAATTATTCCATATAAAAAACCCAGGCTTCATTACCATTTGAAGTTTAATTTTGGTACCTTTTGCCAGGTATGTCACCTGCTGCCATTTATTTAAAGCAAAGACCACTTACTTGTTTCACTTTCTTTTTGAAGAAAGCAAAGGCCTATTCTGCTGTTTTGGCTGGGTGAATATACATACGCTTGGAATTAAGTGATAGAAAGGGCTCAAATGATCTTGCCCTACTGCCTCTTAAGAATTTATTTTGCGTGACTTGCTGTGTGTTGGAGGAGCTAGGAAAGCAGTTTTGTTAACTGCTCTTGTCAAGAGCTGTTTCAAGTCAAGGGTTATGCAGATTAATCATATAATCATTAGCTCTGCTCCAGGCATGTCGTTAAGGAGGGCTCAGATGTCACTGGGTAAATAACCGCAGGGAAACCTGGAGCTAGTAAGATATGGAGAGCAGGTACATCACTCACCAGATCCGGGTCAGGAGTCCTGAACAGTTTTTCATTTTTAGCCCTTGAGGGGTGTGTCCATCGTCACACACTGATGACTAAACCCTTTGCAGTGCTCTGTGGGGCTATAAATACTGAGTGCACTATTTTGGTTGCAGTACCTGTGACGGGCACTGAGGGAAGTTCTCTGCCTCAGGAGCAGGATTCCTGCCTGGCATCTGCTTTGGGGTTGCCAGCACATCCCCTGCACTCTGCTACTAAACCACATCCACGTGCAGGTCAATGCTGCAGAGGCAAGCAAGGCTGCTTTGATTTTTAAACTTTTACTTCTGAGGCAGATGTTAGCCAGTGGGAGTTTCTAAAGACTTCAGCAAGATCTGGAGGCTGAGTGCCTTTAACTGTTTCTTATTTCCAACAGAACAGACCTGTGATGAAGAACATTATTGTTCTTTGCATAGCATTATTGTGTGTAGTCCTAATTACTGAAAAATACTAATTACTTTTCACAAACCTATATACAGTGTAAGTCAGCACAGTAAACAAGTCTTTTTTAGATGTCAGCGTGTCTGTACATGTGTGAGTGTGTTACTCAGGCATTATAGATTAACCCTAGTTAACTTCATGTACGGGGTAGCAGGTATTTTTTCAGTCCTTTAATTTTTGGAGTACCTACAAGAGGAAAGAACTGAAGTAGAGATGTGTCTTACTTGCTGTCATCTTGTAATATTTCTACTCCCACTCTTAAGTTTTTCCCATTATATTCCTATTCTTAACCTTTTACTGGGTTTGATTGCTTATGTGGGCAGAGTCAAGGAAAAGACATGGGGGAGATGCCTGGCCTAGGGGGCTGCTTTGTCTCTCTTTAATGAGGTTCAGTCTTCTAGGGTGAACCCTGCCAGGCTGTTCTGTGAGCACTGGCAGGAGAAACACACTAACATTGCTAAGGAGAACAAAGCAAAGTGTTCTCAGGTGCTTCTTCTGATGCTCTGGCCTTTGTGAAGGAACTTCTAAAAGCCCCCAAACATAGATCCAGGTGGGCAGCTTCTAAATTTGAGGCATATGTGCCCAACTGCTGCTTTGAACAGATTGTGTATGCCTTTGACAGCTTCTGTGTCCTGAAATAGGAAAAATAAACAAAAACAAAATTAGAAAAAACTTCATGTTTTTGGCTTGGTCACTGTGCTGTGTTGGGTTTTTTTGGCAGTGCTGTACCAACTGCAAAATGGGAAAATCATTTGAAGTCTTTTAAGACAGGGATTATGTCTCTGTGTCCTGGGGACTAATATGAGGATTTGACAGTTACCCTTGAAGGAATCTGAACTATGGGACATTTGAGGAATGAGCCAAGGGACTGGTGGGAACAGCGTTCTGGCAAGTGCAGCTGCAAAAACATGAAGCTGTTTCTCCCTAAAGATTTGGAGGAAAATATCGGTGTTTCCTTTCACAGCAAATCTTGGGATGTGTAAATGGAAAAGAGGAAGACAAGGGAGCTTTTACTCTTGCCTAACAGTATTTCTGAAGGCAGTTTGTTAAAGCTTGTGAGTCATATGATGTTATCACAGAGTATTTTCTCTTTGATTTCTTCTCTTCATTTCCATTCTGACAGCTTAAGTCTGGGTGAGAGAATTTCTCTCTTGCTCTTACTTCTCCTTTTGTTCCAAAGTAGCTGCAACAAAACATTTGAAACTTTTCATGTTCCTAATAGGTGAGAGGAGGACTTTCCCTGTCATCTCTGCTGAAGTCCTGTACTTCAGGATTCCTAGAAGAGATATTTGTGTGCCATCATTATCTTTTGGTTTCATGGTGTCCTCTACCCTGTATCTCCTTGGAGAGATACTTTTGTGATAATGCAGCTGGTGGCTATCAAAGTATGAGCTGGAAAAGACTGAAAACTGCTAATACAGTAAGAAGGGATAGAAATTAACCCCACTTGAGGGACACACGCACCAACATAGAACCAAACCCAACTTTCAGAGAAATTATAAGCTCTCCTTTGGCCCTAAACCTTTCTGAGTAGCAAAATGAACAGTTTTCTGTTCTGCTCTTCACAGAAATCCATCCCTAGAGGAGGGAAGAACATGAAAAACACAACTGTGCTTTCAAATTATAGTTTTCTGAGATAAAGTACCCGTGTCAGTAACCACATTCAACAACACTATTAGCTGCAGACATGGAGGTAAGAGCAAAACCAAGGGGAAGCATTATGCCTTTTGGCCCTCAGACCACACAATTAGTGAAATGGTTAGTTGGGGCATTTTAAACCTAAGAATTAAGAAATTATTGGAGTGTTGGTAACTTTCCATAATACCAAATGCACAGGGGCTGGTTTGTTGGTGAGTGAGAGGGAGCCTGTCGCTTTCAGAGGTGTAGTGAGTGTGTGGGGATGAGCTGGTGCTTTTAATCCCACTCTCTGCTGAGAATATTGACTTTCACAAAATCAAACGTGATAAAGCAAGGTCGTTACTTTCTGACTGGATGAGGCTGTGGGTTTGGGCAGCAGAGGTCATGGGATGTGTTATAAAATGAGATTTTTTTTGTGCTGTGCTTGTTCTTACATCAGATTTCTGCACATTGCAAATGACGTGCAGGCGAGATCAGAAAGTCTCAGCTGGAAAGGGGTTTTACCTGTTAAAAACAGTAAAAACACCCTTACTTTCTCTCTTTTGTATGACCTAGGACATCATACCTCCTGAATCCATCCCAGTTCTCAGTCTTCTCTATCAACTAAAGGAAAGACTTATACTCCTTATTACACCTGAGGAGATGTCGAGTGAGACAACATTTAATGTCCATCATTTTGAACAGTATTATTATCTACTTTATGCCTTCCATGTAATAATGCCAGATTTGCCAAGAAGAGTAGTTTCATGAGGTACTGGCTTGGCTGGCAGAGCTGCCCTGACAGTTCACTTGCTTGCCCTCCCCTCAGTCCAGCAGCCATTCCTGTGTTGTTCTATGTGTAGTGTTGGTCTATCCCAGACGGTTGAAACCACCACAAAAACTGTGCCTGTTTCTTTAAAAAAAAACCCAAACAAAACCAAAAAGCAAAACAAACACTTGATTTTTTTACTGATCTGCTTTACAGCACAGCTGGAGTTGTTCTGGTATTAGTTCATTGCCACACATAGACACAACAGGTGACCCAGCTCAAACTAGCTTTGCTACTAATGTGTGATGAAACTTTACTGAGGGTTCATAGTATTGTTTCAGTTTCCATTTTTCAGAGAAGACTCTCACTGTATTTTCATGCGGTCACTGGAAAACTGTCTCCAGAGCTGCTGGAGAATCAAAGTGTTGCTCCTTCAATACAGGATAAATATTTAAGGGAATTAAGTCACCCCGACAGAGTGGATTCTGAGAAAAGCTCAGCTGCTTGTAGTGAATATAATTTCATTTCTTGTATCACTGGATAAGTTGTAGCTGTATTATATTGTCAGGCAGGGACAGTTTGTCTTGTGGAAGGTGGTTTATTATGATAGAATAAGAACTAATTGGCAGAGGCCAAATTTAACCCCTCTTCTGGAGGGCCCTTGCCAAGGCCACTTCAGAAATACTAATGAAGGCTTAACTCCTTATTCTCTGCAGACTAATCTTTCCAAGACCCTTCTTTAGGAAATGGAGTTGTTTTGGTATTTCAGATTAACTCAATTCTTGTATGCCACCGTTTATTTCACTGTGGTGTTTTTCCCACAGAGATATTTTCTACTGGCTGTGCTTCCCAGCTGACCTGTCCCTGCTGGCCTGACAATGCAGATCCATAAAATACAAATTATTAGCAGAAGTCCCAGAGACCTTTTTTTGAGACCATGGATTTGAGTTGTACTCCTCCAAAGGTATGAACTAGGACTACCAGGGCTGAAGCTGTTGCAGTGTTAAGCCAGACACTCTGAGTGCAGAACTTGAGCTCAGTTTCTGATTAATATCATACTTTGGTTTCCTGTTGAGCTGGAATGATGAATACTCTTATTGCTGTGATCCTGTTGTTATCAAAGCGTTTGTGTAGGCAGTCTTTGAAAAGAAGCTGATGGGAAGGTAGAACAGCAAATAGCTCTAGGTGCACAAGCAAAAGATACCTTTTGTTTTCAGAGTATCTAAAAGCCATGTCTTGTCTTCTTTGTGACTGAATTTTCTATTTCAGGAGCACTGTGAAGAGGCTTAATGACTTTCTGCAAGATCTCTGTTGTACACTCACACAGTTGTTCCCTTCCTGTCTTTTCCCTCAGCATTAGAGAACAGCCTCTTGCTGTTTCTGAAGGCAATAATCAGTGGGTTACATTAGCACAGCATTTCTTTATACACAGTGAGAACATGTCATGATGTGAGTTGTTTCACCACAGAGAGCATCACAGAGCCAATATCTGCTTAAAATGCACTTAAGGGCTACAAAGCCTGACAGAGCAACTGCCTGGGGAAACAAAGTTTACTTTGAAAAGGAGCAAAGAGAACATTGCCAGTGGTGTGTTCAAAGTGCTCCTTTGAAAAAAGAAGCAACAAACTTCAGTACAGTTGAACACCTGCCTGGCAGAAGAACAGTTCTCAAACATTGGGAACTTTATCTGCCCCTCTTGGGGCATTGTCTTAAGTCTCCAGTACTTCAGGAGAGTTTGGCTTCTGATTTAGGTCAGAAGCATATGTGAATTGATACTGGTATCTCACAAACTGCAGTCTAACCTTTTAAAGGATTGTTATGGACCAGAATTTACCACCCTTCATTTTGTTCTGTGTTTACATTTTCGAAGGAATAAGCTTTACCATTCTCATCCACTCTCTCTCCTGCCCTGAAACAAACTGCTTGCTTGTACTTTATGGTACTGACACTCTCTTCCTTCCACACCATTTTTTCCCCCCTTAACAGACTTTATGTACTTGATGATGGTAATAAGCAATAACACAGCAAAAATACAGGGCTTGTGACTCTCAGAGACTATCAGTCATTTTCCTTGAAGGTTATGGGAATGGAAAATCCAATTCTCTTTTCTGGATTCTGCCCTGTGTTACTGCTGACAATGCCTTGATTATAATATGATAGGAAGCAAGAACTTATTAGAAACTAAATACCCTCTCCTCAGTTCTGAATATTTTTTGGTCATGTTATAGTTGTGTTTAATAAGAGGTTGGGAGAAAGCTTGCAACTTGATTTTCTGACTAAAATCTACTTCAGTGATCTCTGCACAGACAGAATGAAGTTTATGGAACTCTTTTTGCCTCTCCACAGTCTGTTTTTTTCCAGCAGACATTTTTTAATGCCTTTTAACTTCCTTCATAAATTGCCTTTCTGCTGGATTCATTTCCTCAGTTAGGATAGCTGTGTATTTTGTGTTATTGTATTTTTTTTTGTAGAGTCACACACTTTACTATGCTATTTTTATTTGTTTAGGGAAGCACACAATTAGGAAAGATGAAAATATTCAAAATAAAAGAGATCTGGAAAGCTTTTACCTTTGGTTTAACTGCATTAACTTATACCTATTTCTACCATATATTTGATGGCTTGATATGCAATTTCATCCAATTATATTTACCTTCAGCTGCCAACACCTTCAACTGATTCTTCAAGGTTTGAAGAAATAAAATAGCAAAGAAAGAAAAAAGTAAAGTTATAATCATGGATGAATAAAAGGATCTGTGATTGGAAGGCTGTTAATTTATTTGAAACAAGAATCATCTCTAGGTACATTTAAATTGCTCCTCATTACTTACTTCTATTGCTTCATTATTTTTTTCTATTACTTTAGAAAGCATCTTAACTTAGTTATGAAACCTGTTCTTTAAGAAAAGTCTTTGCACTTAGCTGTCAGCTCTCTGTAAGTATTTCTAGGGACTATGCTGATGGTTGTGCTGAATTAAATGCCTCAGAAGTTCCCTTGGAGCAGCTCAGGCTCCGTGACATTGAACAGTCCCCAGTGCTGTGGTGCAGGGCACGGCAAGGCCATGTTTAACTGCAGAATAACTGGAGAAAACCAGCCTTCAGAGCAGGGCTGAGAGCACAGGATTAATGAGCTGGAAGATTTGCCAGGCCCAAGCTGTGCCAGCAGCCCTTCTCCTTCTCCTCCCTGGCGTGGTGACGTTTCCACCCGCTCCGTGTCACTGGCACTCGCAGAACACCTAAACATGGCCCATCACACCCCTCCTGCTAGCCCAGGATTTTTTCCACCACAAATTACAGGCTGAGCACTGACCAAGAAGGGCAGGGCTTGGTCTCTTGTACCTTTTTATGGCATGGCAAATAGCTATGCAATCATCCTGCAGTAACAGTGCAAGAATACAAATTACAGGCCAAGGCGGGCTGCTGGTGTCTCGAGGCAATCGGTTGTTTGTGTCAGGTTCACTCTCTGCTCATGGTTTCACAAAAGGCAGATGGACACAAAGGGAATGCCCAAGGCCCAAAGAGGTTCTGTGCAGGTGTAAGGTGCATTTAGTAGGTATTGGTGAAGTTCCTGGTGAAATGGACTGCCTGAGAATAAACCATTGGTAATGCGTTGTCATACACTTGTTCAAAGCCTGCAGAAAGCTCCTTCTCCAATTTCAGCTGCAGATGACTATGGGGAAGTAGGCAGTAATTAATGGAAGTGAAATTGAGTCAGAGGAGTCATCCATGTCCAGAAAATGTCACAAAATCTGTATCTCTGCTTTCTGATCCAGTGCAGATGCCAGAGCATCACTTAAATTAGGGTCTGTTAGTCGTTACTGCAGAGCTGGGAAGGAGAAGATCACAGATCCATGGGGCAAAGCACTGAGGTCTGTTTGGTAATGGTAAAACATTAAGAAAACCAAGTCTGACTTGAAGAACTAGATACAATACCAACCTTAAAGGCAACTGCTTTCTCAGGTGCTATTAGTTGTCATGGTCTTTCAAGATATGGTTTAAAAACAACTGTACATCTCTAGACAATCATTAACAGCACACGTTGTGTAGGAAGGACAAATTTCACTCTCTTGCCCTAAGGTTACCTGGAACAAAGAGATGTTTTCCTCTGTCACCCAAGGGGAAAAGAGAAAACCTGACTTTAATTCAAGGCCTTGTGAAAATCAGTGTGTGTGAAGGTGAGGTAAAGTCACCAGCACCAGTCTGATCCCCCTGTGAAGGCTGGAAGATTCCAACCCAAGATACTGGCAGGGATGACACTCATTTTGAAGTCTGAAGCGTCACAACCCAAAGAATTGTTTGAAAAGAAAAAGTGTTGGTTTGGAACAAAAGAAAAGTGTTTCAAATGACTCTGCTTTGAATCTCCTGCTGAGTTCCATCTTCTGTCATAAGACTACAAGCTGTTACAAAATGTACTATTTATTTTTAGGATTACCACAGCACAAAAGTTTAAAGCATTAAAACTTTCTTACATGGGCTTATTTCTGTGGAGAAAAACAAAATCTCTCCTCCAGTTAGTGAGTAAGACTTAGGTTTCAAGAACAGGTGAGGAAAGAGCGATATTTGGAAAGTGGGCATTGAGTGTGGGGTTACTTCTAGTTTTATTTAGCTAGTATTAGAGATGCACATTTTCTTTTCAGTTGCATATTCTAATTTTCCTACTGGAATGGACTTGAGCACACAAAACAATGGCATTTTGCCTATTTCTCATGTAAAGCCTTGGAAATCAGAAAACACAACTCTTATGCTGTGAAGTATCAGTGTGTGAAACATTATCCAAAACAACTGTAATTAGGAGCTATTAACCCTATATTTAAAATCTATGAGGACTAGAGAGCAATAAAAAAATTATAGATAATGTAAACACAATTGAGAAAAATAAACCCGTTTACTGCTAGCATTTTGTAAAAATGTTTAAGTCTTCCATCTGTTTTTTCTCTTCTCAGAGGTATAAAAATAGATCTATTAACTTATAAGCTGTGCATACAGGAATGATTTAGATCAGAATCTTTCCTGAAGCTTTTGTTGTCTTTTGTCTCTGTCTCCTTCTGGCAGGGGGTGTGGGGGTTGTGAGGAGAAAGCTGTTGGTGTTGTTTAGAAGCACATTTAATTCTGCCCTATGCCATCCTTGCTTGCTTGCTTATGTATCAACTTTGTAAAAATCTCATTTTAATGATCCTTTTTGTACAGAGCCAGCATCAGCTGGGGGAGACTTGTGAGGGGATCTGCAACCTGTTTGAGGTTTCAGCTTGGTTACAGTCACACCTAATTCTGACATAGATTCTGCTGCAGCATTGTGTGAGTGTTCCAGTTTCTGGAAATCACACAAATATATTAATCCATGATTCTGATGGCTCCAACAGTAAATATTTCATATGGTTCATTGGGGAGCGGGGGGAGGATAGGGAACAAAAAATCCCTACAGAAATGTAGCCAAGCAGAGAGAAGGTTGAAACTCTCAGTTACTTCTTTATTTATTCAGAACTAAAGATTTGTGGCAAGACCAGGTTCTTTTTAGGAGCAAGTGTGCATCTCTCCTTAAAATCATCTATTTGGCTGCTGTGTGAGCACTGAGCTGGCCCAGCCTGATCTGGGTGAGGTGTGGCCTCTGCACATGTCCGGCGTTTGATCACTGATTTCCAGCTGCCTTGGATGTTTATAGCTATTTAATATTTTAATATAGCTGTGTTTCTGTTGCCTGTCTCTGCCTTCATACTAGCATGTGTGCACATTGACTTTTCAGGACTGAAAAGTGATCTAGTCTGACCTTAACTTCACCATGGAGAGGTGAAAATCTGAAGGAAACAGCTTATCTCATAAAGTATCTTGCCCTCTTCTAGCAGTTATGATCTTTCATCAGTTGTTTCATTTGCTTACTTCCAGCTTTGCCTCTGTGAGGAAGGCTGTCTTGTGATATGCTGAGATTTTGAAAAGTGTGACAAAGAAAGCAATTAAGACTTCTTTCTTAAAAATACTTCGATTCCAATAATCAAAGAGCACGTTTGTGTAGAGCTTACTGTTGTAAGGGTCTACAAGTACTTCACATAAATAACTGTAAAGGAAGAAACACAATGACTTGTTGGTTTCATTGCCTTCAATTTATCACCATATGCTAAACCATTAATATATGGCAGCTTCAGAGGCTCTCTTCAATTGAGATGAAGAAAACTGGTACTGTTCTTTAAACTGAAGTCACTGATCTCTGCAGTTTCAGTTCCAGCAGGAGATCCACATGTGAGACAGTGTCTGGATTCCAGAGACGGTTTACATACACTCTCAAACTTGGGAAGTTTGGGTCCAAATGACTCAATAGGCCCAAATAAGCAGTTAGATGAGTGATTGCAGTCAGAACCATGACAGTTACCAAATTAGTCCTGTTTCCTTTGAGAAAAGAGGAAGAAAAAACGATCTGGTGTTACACTGCATGACTGAACTCAGATGTTCTCAAGCCCCACAAATGGAATATGACTGTAAATGCAAATTCAAACTTTTTCAATGAGCTCAATCCCCAGGGAGAAACAGGAAGGCTTTGTAGATAATTTATGCTTCATCCATCACTGGTGCCATTGCTGTCTCTCCCTATTTGTTTTAGAAAGAAGTCTGCTCAAGAGAGTAAGCTGGAAAATGAATTTGAGGCGATGAGTGGCACCATGGCAGGAAATCTTTACAAAAGGAGGTCTACTTTTCCCTCTCTCCCTCTCTGAGTCCTTACTTCAACACCAACAAGCTTTGTGCTACTTTTAGATGGTAAAATATGTAATGCAGCCTGTGCTGGGCTTATGATACTCAGGATGACTGCGCTGCTATTCTTGCAACAGCCATGCTGCAAGAAACTTCAGAAAGAGATGTTTTCTTACCTCTGATCGAATCCAGCAATTTAAAATAGCTATCATAACTCTTAATCCTTCATGAAACAGTTAGGCAAGAACTGTGGTTTCCATTTAAGAAAAAAGAAAAAAAAAGGCAGATTGCCCCAAAGTAACGGAGCAACATTTTCAGCAGTAGAATACAATGACCAAGAGTATTTTCTTTCTGGGCCATATACAGGTTTGGGTATTTTTTGTTTTGTTTCACCATCTTTTAAAGTCAGTAAAATGTAAGCAATACCAGCTTTACTTGGCATATTTGTATTTTTTATATAAGTCAGATCTTTTTGCCTTCCTCCCTTGAAGGCTACGGGATTGTTTCCAAACAGCCTGATGCTTCTAAGGGTCAGGCGCCTTACAAAGAACAAACAAGGGACTAAATTTTGCTTTTGCTTATGCTGGCTTCATGCCAGAATAACTCAACTGATGTCACTGGAGTGAGTTACCCTTGTGCAAATCCAGAGTAAGAGAATAAACTGAACTGTCTCTTTTCTTGTGAGGAGGAAAAAGACAAGATATACATTTCTGTGAGGTATTTCTTGTGTTAATTTAGGCAACGGTGAAACTGCTCTTATTTGCTGGCTTTGCTCTATCTTTAGCTGTAGTTATCCTGAATGTGTTGGAGTTCCTTGTGAATATCAAGACCTCAGAGTTTAGAGAAAGACTATAAAAGGGGGTTGATGTGGCTGAGATTCTTCAGTGTTGTGGGAAAACACCCTTAATGAACAAAATGGATAAATCCACTCGGTCACATTACTTCTGGCAGTCCCCATCTCACATCCATTTCTTTGACAGCCTGATCCTGAGCAGAGGAGGCTTTTTGTCAGCAAGTGTATCTTCATTCTGAAACTCGGTCTAGGAATTTAAGCAGCAGTTTAAATCATGGTACAAATACTTCCAGCTTGTGACTGGTTTGTAGGCTGACATTCCCCATTTTATTAGGAATTTATTCCCCTGGAAGCAGGATCCCAGTTGACTGCCCACTGCAATTGCTATGGCACAATGTGCCACAGTGGCTTCTGCTCTCACCCCATTTCTACAGTAGAATCTGGGTGTGAACAAACCAAATTAAATTGTAGAGTCATGGAGCAAAAGAACTTACTGGGGGAAGGGTGCTTTAGTGATGGGAAGCCTTTCTTTTCCTGCAGTTTCCAGCCATTTTGGAGTTCACTGAGAAGGGGATTAGAATAGGAATAATTAGCTTGGTAGTGAGATCAAGTCCAACCTCCCAGCTGAGGTATGGCCAGCCTCAAGTGTCTAGGATGTGGGGGAAAAATTCATTTGCCATTCCTGAGTTTGTGTGGGAAGCATACAGAAACTTGGATATTTTGTTAGAACAATGACATCACCTTCATCCTGTTTTCCCCCTGCTGCGTTTTATCTCCTGTTTAAACAGTTACTTTTCTTGACAAAGAACATCAAAAAAGATTTTTAATTACAACTGTCCAGATTGCTGTAACTTTTTCATTTCAGCAGTAATAAGAACTGTTAGTGAGAAGGGACTATTGGACTGGACTTTTATGTTCTTTTCTTTTTACAACGTCCTCAAACTGCACTCAAGGAAGCATCAATTTTAATTATTATGTAAATAATAAAAGAAGCAGCACCATAAAAAGGGCGCACATATAGTTACATAAATAGCAGAAGTCATAGAAAATGTCCTGTGCACTTTAACAACCTCTTAACATTTTTCCTGTTCCAGGCTGGCTGTGAAATTCAGTCAACATGGTTCAGAACATGCATACTATGTCTTCAGTACCCATAAAGAATCCAAGCTGCATAGGTCAATAACTCTTAAAAATAATTTGAGTACAGTGGTTCTGGAATTAACTTTCTAATAGTTGTACCACTGCCTGGGCAACTGAAAAAAAATTACTGGTGTGTTTAGACACCACAAGTGGAACATGTCTAAGAAGTAGAGCTACAGAAACAAAATTTGTCATTTCAAAGTTTTAGTTGGATCATGGACAGATTTAGAAGTCCAGGCCCATTTAATGCCAGAGATAGCCCAGGACAGAAACCCTCCAGCCCTCCCAAAGGCATCAAACAGCATCAGTAAGAACAAGAAACCAAATAATTTTTGCTGAAGGTGCTGCATGGTCTTGGAAGAGTTACTAAAGCTCACGTGACAGCTCTCTTTGCAGTAATGAGCGTGTCTGCTGCCACAGGCTGAGCCAGTTTATTTATTAAAGCTGGATATGAAAGTACACACAAAGAGACCTCATCATCACACAAAGAAAGTTCCTTAACTCCATCCATACTCAACCTGGGTAATCAAAGCTGTCATTAACCTTGCTGCCCTACTTCCCTAGATGATCTCTATCTAAAGCTGAAACACATCAGGGCAGGAGCAGGTTTGTGGTTGTGGAAAACAGATGCAGCCTGCAAAAGTATTTTAATAATATGTTTTTAATTTTGCATGGGAGCTGGCTATGGATTTGGGCTGGATCTTGGAAGGGAGGAGGAGAGCCTCAAGCTCCCACCCACACTTGTTTATCACAAAGCCCTTTGACATTCTCCCCAGGGGAGGAAAAAAAAGAATATTTTCTGTGAAGCAGATGCAGAACTGTAAGCAGCATCTCAAAGCAGTGGTGCAGGTAAGAGGCCTTGCTAAGAGAACTTTTTTCGCCAGATCTCCAGTGTGGCTTTATCTGTACAGATCATAAACAGTAATGAGGGACAGAAAGGGAAGATGTTTTCAGAATCTCCAAGAACTCCTTTACACAGTAAATGTAAGATTTCAGTGTGTTTTTGTGGATACCAGAAGAACTCTGAGAGGATCTGAGGGAGGCAGGCAAGGTGCTGCAGGGATTTTTCATGGCTCAAACCTCAGGTCAAACCCAGATGGCAGCAGCATCCTTGGGGCCGGGCAAGCAGAGACGTGGTTTGTGTATCATTTCCTTACCTTCACAGATTGTAATGGTTTCTGAACATGTAACAGGGTTTTTAATCCTTGTGACACTGCCAAGAGTATCGAAACACCAAGGATTTTGTTTGGAATAGATTCCTATCCACAGTTCTTGCCATCTTTTTATTTCTGATGTACTAATTTAATGGGTTTTATGGGATGCCATCAAATAAAGGATGTCAAAAACCATTTAAATATACATGGTGCTGAGGCTGTTTCATAACGCTTTAAAGAGTTTTCTACCTTGGCCTCATTTAGAAGGTATAAATTTCATTTGTATCTCAAAACTGTCAGATGTGTATCTCCTGTCTTGGATTTATTACTTGTAGTTTTTTATTTAAAAATCTAAACAGAAAGAAAGGGTTGTTTTCTCCCGGGAGTTGTCTTGGAAAAATTAATAACAAATGTGCTTTTAAATGGAAGCAGAAGCTTTGTGGAGTAGGATGAGTAACTCTAGAGCAATGTGATATAATCAGCTGTGCTGAGCATTTAGATTTCCTCTGTGTGGATCAGATGCAGCCCAATGCTGTCCAGCCCAGTGGTCTGTACATAAGCTGCCAGTCAAGACTGAAAAGGGATGATATCTTTGCTCCTAAGCAGGATTAAGGTTAATCCCAGGTTTGATGAGTGTGTGTATGGCACCAGGAAAACACTTGAATAGAGACTGCTCCACAAATGGTACCATTTACTGGCACCTTGCCATTTGAGAAGCTTAAGAGTAATGGAGCCTCCTGTGTGCCTGGAGGTAATTTTGTGTATTCTGTGCTTTGATTATGAGCTGAGCTCTCAGGTAGTGATAGTCCAAGTTGACAAGGCGAATCGGCCACCAGTGTTGGGGGCTTTTTACAAGACCAGAGCTCCTACTTAGGATTTATATTCTATCCTTAGGATAAAGGAAGTCACACTCTTAACTCACTTAGAGCTGTACAGTCAATTCCACGCCCCTCAAGTGTTTGCAGAGACTGGAACTAACATGTCAGAATATCAGCTGAAGGCAGTAGAAGTTTTGGATGGAAAAGGAGCTTTATGGATCACAAGCTTGGGTTGAAAGATTAGAGATGTTTAAAGGTTTCTGTCCGGGATCCCTGAATTCATGTCAAGCATAAACGGAAATGTCTCCAAGACTTAATGAATTATAAATAAGAAACTTGGCTCATTTGTTAAATGTAAGTGCTCCTGGGTGCTGACACTCAAGCTAATGCTCCAAAATGAATGTTACAAATGTGCAGTAAAACTATGAATATCATTTAAAAGCCACTTCTGCTGGGGAAAAAGGTATAGCGTGGAGGTTGGACTGGCAGGGACTGGCAGTGAGTTGGCATCAGTATGAACCCATGGGATATGAGATGCTAGGGAGGGAAATGCCTTGTTAGGTTATGGGGAGAAGAATGGGATTATGGGTATAGTTATGTTAATGAAGTAATGAAGTTGCACCATGTCATGTTCTGGGTTCTTGCATATGAATGGTTAACAATGTTTTACAAGGTCATGGAATTGTTCACTGGTTGGCTCTCTGGGATAGAATCTATACATTGCTATGTTTGCCCCAGTGCTGGGTCTTTTGAGGTTGCCCCACACTGTGTTTGGTTTATGTTCTTTTGTTGGCTCAGGCCATTATTAAAGTGCCTTTCCAGCCTCACTTGATTGTTCCCGTCCCTATTTCAATTGCCACCCCGGCTGCTCTGGTTCCTGGCACATTGCTGGCAGCAGTGTAGCCAAAGAAAGATGGGAAGGCTAAAATTTTATTATAGTGTGAGTTGAAAAATTGGGAATCTGTGAACAAGTTAGCAAAAGTGAAGAACTGCTCTGGTGTGGAGCTCAGTTCTTAGAGCCATGACCAGCACTGTTCTGGGAGCTCAGGGACTGGCAGGGAGTCAAATATTTCCTCCTTCTGCAGCCCCAGTGGTCCTAACATTGCTCTTTGGGGAAGAAACGCTTTTCACTTTGAACATACAGCATTATCTTGAGCTAACTGCCTGCTTGGTGAATATTTCAGAAAAGGACAAGCCTTATATTGAAGAAGGCCAAGAATGCGACTTCATTTCCTCTTCAACCTAAAAAAAATATTGGCTTTTATTTGTACAGATTTAATTTGGAACACATATGTATGGCATATGTAACATCATCAAATAGCACCTGATGCTATCAAAGCAGCTGGAACAGAACAAACCGAACAAGTAACTCAGTGTATGTATGGGTCAGGTACTGACTGGTATGAATTTGTATCCAGAGTTCATTGGCTTCAGTTTTGTAAGGGTAGCATCTGTTAAGAGAAGCAGCAGAGTAGAGGCCTAGATTTTAAGCATTTTCCTATCACTGTTATGTATAGTGTATAATATCAGCATTTGAAACCTTAAAATACAGCTGTGTGTATTTTAAATACTCCTTCAAACCAGCAATTTTTCCTGTGTCACACATCCCATTCCCAACAGGCACGGAGCAGTCTCTGAGTGCAAACCATTGCTGCTTTCTCCCCTGGTAAATGGTAACCCCCAAGTTCTGGTGAAGTGATCTTCGTGCTGTTGTGGGGATGCCTTGAAAATGTCACTTGCTGAAAAAACAGCAGCACCTTAAGTAGCTTGGCATTTGCATACTACAAATGGCATATGGTAAGTAGGTGGAATTGAGAGTTCAGCATTTAATGTAGAAAGTTTTGTGTAAACAGTAAGTAGTCAGCATGCTCTGTGGTTCTGAAGGAAGAGACAATAGGACGGCTCTGCAAGTAAGAATTCTGCCCCTAAATACCATTTTCAGATCAGTTATTGATCTGTTTATTTCACAAAGTGCTCAGCTGTGCACATCATGTAAATAGCTTAGGGCTGATTTTACTTGAAAATGAGGAGTAACTTTATTGATGTCTGTGGAGTTAACAGCGTAAACAAACCAGTTTCTGGCCCTGTCATTGGAGTAGTTGTTTTGTTTTTTGGTGTTTTAATTTATTTTTTAAAAATAGTTTGTGGTGGTTGAATACAATTTAAGAACAATATACTGCAAAAATTATGACAGCAAGATTAAAATTAGGTTATTGTGGACCTGCTGCTCATGATCCAACTGCTCAGGTTGGACAAGGGCTCAGAGAGAAGAGCTCTGGTAGATGGACTTGTTTAACTCTTGGTAACTGAGCCCTGTTCCTCACCATATACTGACCAAGCCATTGAATACTTTAAGTGAAAACAAACCCATTTCTGTTTGTGTACCAGGCTTTGCACAGCAGGTGTGGGTCTGGGTTTGCTGCTTTGAGTGTAACCTCTGCCAAAGGGCTGGTGTCAGTGTCTTGGGACAGTTCTTTTTTCAATCACTTAAGGAAAATTCATGCAAGAAAGTTGATGTAGGGAACAAACTTGCTGGACTCCTCCTGTCATAGAAGATCTACTGAGTTTTCCACTTAATTTTCATAGCAAGTACCCCTGCACCCAAGACTTCCATAAAATTCACTGTATTTACTTGGTATCTTTAATTCTATTTAAAATTACATGAAGAAAAATCCCCTGTCCTTTCTTTTTTGCAGCGAATCTTTTTAGGACCAGCCATTTTCACTTTTTTCTCCCACAATGTTATGAGCCCTCTGTTGGTGTGGGTTTTTTGTGTGGTTTTTTTTTTTTTTTTTTTTTTTTTTTTTTTTTTTTTTTTNNGGTTTTTTTTTTTTTTAATATAATTATAAGTCAAAGTAAGGCTTAAAGAATCACAGGTCCAGATATCTGAAATACAATCATCCATCAAAAATCCTCGGTGGGACAATTACAGCCTCCACATCCTCCCACAGCAAACCATGACTGTAGGAGAATTTTTGAGGGCTGCAGCTGAGATTAGACAACGTGGAGTACTCCTGCTTTGGCCTTCATGAAATCACCTGCTATGAGTCTTAGTGATTCTTGGAATGTGTTTTTTTTTACATTAGTACCAGCTTTACATAATTTGCTATTTATTTTAGCATCTGACTCAATGATGTCTGTTTACATGAGATGTGAATCTGCCTCTTAAGTAGTTTTCGTGTTCCTTACAGAGCAAACATAACTTTAAATACTCTTTCACTATAAAGTACAGTGCATATCCAATACTTCCCCTTCAACACTGACTTCTCTCAGCATTGTTTTTCTACCCCATTTCTGCTTTCATCCCTTCCCAATATCCTCCTTGCTTCCTGAAAGCCAAGAAGACCCCCACTGTCATCATTCCTTCCCAATGGTTTCCAGTGTTCTCCCTTCTTCTCTTTCAACAACTCACTCTAGAATGTGATTTTCAGGAGATACACATCCAGTTGTCACTTAGATGAATGTAAAGGCTTACTTCGTCTGATCATATTAAAAATGAGGCAGCCATAAAACTGTGGTATATGAGGTTTAAGATGTCACTCTGGTTTAAACAAAGAGTGTTGTGACCTGCACAGACTGCAGAGCCCTGAGGTGCCGGAAAAGCTCCTTGGCAAGGAGTGGTCAGGTCCAGAATGTTGCTGTGCCATACACAGAGCAGTCAGAGCAGTGATGCTTCTGTGAGTGTCCCTTACAGGAAATGGTTCATGGGGAGCCTGATCTCTGAGTCAGATTTTGCTCTTCGTTTAGAAATTCATTTGCCAAAGTTTATATACGAAGGTAACAGTTATTGTTTGGGGACATTAATATCATTAATAATGACAGAATCCAGCAGGCACATCAGTGAGAAAATGCTTGTGTTTATTCCTTTGTGTCTTCAAGTACATCCAGTGAAAATCTGAGCTATAGATGGATCACATGGAAAACCATATGGCAGCATCCATGCTTGGACAGGCATTTGACTTGACTGAATTAATTTCTCAGCAAGCTTGTTCTTGTTGACTGCAGGATTTTTGGGATTATAACAGGAATGTGGACAAGGTTGTCATGTCCTTCAGGTTTTTTAGCATGATGTAAGTATGAGCACAGGTGGGCAGTGAGACATCCTGGGCTCCATTGCTCACCCAGTGTCAGTCATTTCATTGCCACGATTAGAAATAAACATCAGTGATGGAGCACCCTCCCCTATGGCCTACTTATCAAATAGAGGCACAGCTACATCCGAGAATGAGGCTCTTTTTCTCTTTGTAAGGGGTGCTTTGGCACCTTTTCCTATCCCCAGGGCAAAGTGCCTAATTCTCAGCTGCTGACAGGTTTTTCCTCAGAGCTGCACTGCTGCGTCTCTGATGTGGACGGGACTTTAGTTGTTGCTATTGTTTTGGAGAAACTAAGGGATAGAGAATAACATGTTGTCCTCTTGTGAAAGTGGATGGCTGACTGAATAGAGAAGTCTCTGCAGAGGGTAGTGATATGCAGCAAATGATGCTGAATATTGTCTCTTAATTTTTACAATTTTTTGTTTTAAGGACAGTAGGGATGCTGGTTTAGCTCGTTTATTTTTTGCTATGAAGTACTGTTTGTAATAGAACCACTCATATCCTGTATGTTTTGAGCCCAAGTTTTCATTTATAAAGCATGATTGTATAAAATAAGAGAGAGAATAATTTAAAGTGTACAGCACAGATAATTTCCATATTGTGCTATAAAAAATAAAGTGAATTCCCAATTTGCTTGTGACTCAGGTGTGAAGTCTCCAGACTGACTTTGAGCATGCTCCAATTTGGCTGCAAGAAGATGGCTTTTTATTTTTTTAATCTATCATTCTCTAATTTTCATAAAGTAACTTGTAGCATGGTTTTGGGAATTAAGAACAAAGATATTCTCCCCTGAAAGGCTCATTCTGCAAGCTTGGTATTAGCCAATCCTGCTTAGCTCTTGTCTGGCAAGGTTCCGTGGGTGGAGGAAGGGAACAGGTCTTATTTTGAGATTTTAAGAGGATCTGAATTTTATATTAGGTTCACAGTTTATTTGTTTTTATTCCTGTCCAATAAAAAGCTGTTTTTCCATGGGAGCCTGAGGAGAGCTCACTCAAGATGAAAGGAAGTGGAATGTGTGCCTGAGAGAGTGGCCAAATTTTGATGGCTTTGTTGCTGATAGTATGAGCAGTTAAGTCTTTTTAAAAGGCAGTGTTGCTTTCCTCTTACTGTATCCATTGTCCAACTCCTTCCCATCCTTTGTGAATGTACCACACTTGATCACCTGCCAAAACCTGCTTGTTTCATTAACCTCTTTTAATTTACCCTCTACTGAGATTTGAACAATCGTGTGTAGCTTTGGGATTCCCCTGGTATTTTAAGTTGGTTTTGGTCATCAGCTCAGCACATTGAATTAGATTCCCTTTCTGTGCTGCTTAGTGACACAAAGGAGATGCAGCAGCCTTGGATTCATGCTTCATTACAAATACAAGTATTTAACACTGCTGGATAATTTGTGGACCCGTGGGGGTGTTTTTGCCATTAAAATCATCACTTGTGCTTGAGGCACGTGGTGTCTCAGGTTTGGCTTAGTGTTCTGAAATAGGGCCCATGGAATACAGAGTGTTTTACATTTGTTTCAGTGATCTAAAATGTGAAATATAGTGAGGAGCAGGCATTAGCAAAATCCAACTCAGGGTGATGAGAGTTACAAAACTGAGAGCGCTGGGCTTCTGAAATACATTTCTAAGGAATGTTAGTGTGATGTGTGATCTGCTCACACTGGTAATATTTCTCACCCATTAACACCTCTTGGCCCATGCTGAGCTTTGGAGTGCTGCAGCTGACCAGCTCTGGTGCCTGATCTCAATGGCTCACATGAAAACGCTCCTTCCAGTGAAACCCTGGAATTTCTCAGCTCTGAATCCCATCACAGATAGCTCAGGCTGTGGCAAAGGAGCACAGAGAAGAATGTTACCTTCAGATCATTCCCCTTCAGATCATGTCAGTCTGCCTCCAGCAGATAATGCCACATTCTAAATGAAGTGTGTTAGTTGCCATTCTGACCTCGTCAGGTGTGAGCAGAATGATCATTTTCATCTTTGTAGCAGTTCAGTTTGAAACACTTGAGTGAGGGCTGTGGGGAAGGAGTATGCACTTTGTGTGAAGATACAATCTGTTCAGTAATTTGATCATTTGATCAATTCTTGTGTTTAGAGGCACTTACCATGCCAGTATCTAAGCACAGAGATCTTACAGCAGGATGGGAGGTATTCATACTGTTTTGTAGGTTTTCTCCTTTAAATTCACATGTGTGCATATTTCACATAGTTGAGCTTCTCTTCATGTTTTACAGTTGTCCGCTGTTACTTGACTTCAATAATTATTTATTATTAATAATAATTTATTGTTATTTATCACTGAATGAACTGATAACTGAAATCATCCACGCAGTGGTTACTCCTAGGTTTTCCAAGGAGCCCTTGTGGCAGTAAGTACTGATTCCTGTATCTCCTGCCATTGTTACTGGGATGCTACTTCACTTTGACAAACTCTCTTGGGTAGGGAGCCACTGGATACACCTAAACACCTGTGCTATTGATTATGGTTTTTGATGAGAGTAGCCCAGACAATGCCCGTGATCAGCTAATTGGAGCTTCTTGGAGTTGGCAGAACCCACCCAGAAGGATCTGCACCCACTTGGGTCACTTGGGTATTGACTGCTCCAGTTTCCATCTGCCTGCTGCCCATCCAGATGAAGCTGAGGAAGGCTACAGGGGTGAATAACCCCTGCCTTGGCTCTTAGCTGTCACCATTTGTCATTTCATATGAGCATACAATCTTTATTATCAGTAGAATAACATGACAAAAATATCCTCTGCTTCTTCCTGTAGATGATCAATGTCATCGTTGGCACCCCTGGCATCAGTACAGAGCTCAGAGAAAGTGGGAAAACTAACACAGCTCTTTTTCTGCTTTTTGCCTTTCTTTCTCATTGTTGTTTTAACTTCTTTTCCCCTTCTTGTTTTGTTTCCCAGAAATGTATTTTCTTTTGCACTTTGCATGTATCACTTCTTGATAAGAGTTTTTCCTGCTTTAGCTCCACTGACAGGACAGCAAAACAACTGAATGTGTCTTTTGTTAAAACTTGAAATTGTGTTTATGGAGATGGTAAGTTCTGGTCGTTAACACACAGCATTGGGTAGGAGTTTGCCTCAGCACAGTGGCCAATTATCACTTCTTTTCAAAAGCTCACTCTGTTTTGCTTTATATTACCACCTACAATTTCAAAAACTACTTTGTGAAATAAAGTCTACAGAACATTCTTCTCAGAAGAGAAAGAGCTAAACAGTTTCAACAGTGTTGGAAAACAGGTTTGAATTTTTAAATAGAAGATGCCACATCTGCTTATTTCCTTCTTTTTTTCCAGCATAATAACTAAGTTTTGCCAGAAAGCTCCTTGCTGTTTATTCTTCACATTTCTAATTCCTCAGATGTTGCAGACTCAAAGGACAAGACCATTCTTTCCTTTGTTTTTTGTGATCATTTGTTCCACTTTTTTTTTTTTTTAATCACATTTCATATTTTCCCCC
>VZDJ01000040.1:3420124-3520528 GCA_008694505.1 Cyanoderma ruficeps
GATTTGTCTGCTAACATGCAGCCTGGCTAATCTGAGAACCCCAAAATCAGCAGCCTTTTTTGTAAAGTGATCACAGTTGCCTGTCTAATGGGAAGGTGTAAAATAAATGGGAAGGTGAAAAACCCTCAATCTAGTTAACTGATTTTCATCTTTTTCACTTTATATCAAGCAAGATATTTCCTGTTGGAGTACTGATTTTTAGCTATGTATATAAAGACTGCTGTCACTTCATATGTTTATAACCATCATCTACTGCCCCCAAGCCTTAATTAGTCTCTTTGCTTTCCTTCCTTTTAGCATTTTGAGTATGTCATGACTTATTATATTTTGCTTCATATTATTAGTGAGGAATAATTTCATATCTTCTTTATATTTTAACCATTCTCCAACTTGCCTTTCACACAAATGGATTTTAATGGTTCCCTCTGTTTCACATTATCAGCTGTAATTGTTAATTACTCAAATGTCTCTGCAAAATCTAGCCCATCACATAATTACACTCAAAGCTCACTTTGCTTTTGCATTGGATTCAGGAAGTGTTTGAGCAGTGGTTCGGGTTTTCATCACATTGCTCTTACCGTAGTAACAAATTGTCTCTATCAGAAATCATCATCACAAAGTGGTTGCAAAGGTAAAACCAGAATGAATTTCTGTTCAGGTAATTCTGTTCACATGTGCACGAGCATTTGTTCGCAGTTTGAAGAGTTCATATGCAGCAAAGTCTGGAACTGTGAGTAATTTTTCAGCTTCCTGGTGGATTTATTTCAGTGATTTCATCATATTTGCCCAAGCAAAAGTATATTTTATTTGTATTGCAGAGAGTATTTACTGTCTTTGATGCTGTAACTGTCATCAATAGAAGTAATTTAAATTCTAGATGGCAAAAGATTCTTAATTGGACTCCATGTGGTAAGGTCAGCTTGCCTGTCAGAGTGCTGTATAACTTGAGGGAATCAGTCTCTCAAATACTTCAATTTGTCTTTCATTGCAGTTGTGTGATTCCAAGTGGCAAGGATGAGCAGTCATGCAGAAAATCTGTGACAGAATTCTTTGACTGCTTCTAAAGCTTTGCACGCTGAAGATCTATAAATGTTACTAAATTAATGAGTAAAGGCAATTTCATGGAGTCTTAATGATAACAAAATGACATTATCATTCTTTTATGTTTTTATGCAAGGCAGTTACACACAACGAATGAGAATATGTAATGGGCAGATTTAATTGATTAAACCCTCTGTGCAGTAAATGGGAACTCCAGTTTGAGCTACATCCCATTAAATACTGAACTCTTGATTGCTGTTCAACAAAATCAATACAGAGCAGAAGTCGGCGGTGAATTTTGTGCCTGCAGCAGTAATGCAGTTTGACAATAAAAATCAATGCCCTCTCCCAAAACTGAGCAGTTAATAGTATTTGTGGTTTATGTCTTTTATAGATCCTTAGGTCCTCAAGGCCATCTGTTAATTTACTGCCTGTGTCTGGATTTGGGGAGGTCACTGACTTAGAGAAATAGGGGGTTTTTGCTTGTTTTGTATCGTGTATCTGTTTCTGCCACTAAAATCTGTACCTGTTGCATGTGGAATTGTTGCTCAAAGTATGAACCTGTACACATCTCTAGATAAAAGACCACCACCCACATAGTGAATAGGCAGGAGGGATCCTTTCACAAAACCAAGCACAATTTCAATGGCTTATTCTTTAAAAATCAGTCTCCTGACAGTGACAATGACAAGTTCAGGGTTTTTTTAAAGTCTGTAATAGTTTCTGTATTAAAATACCTTTTTCATAGAACTAACTTTTAGCTCATTTTTACATACCTTGTGGAAATAACAGGGCTGGAGTTTGGTTACAAATAGATTGTATGTTATCCTAGAGCAAACTATCCAACAGCAATGTATGAAATAAATGAGAATTTAACTAATTCATAGTTTAGTAATCAGGCATTTTATACTTTTCCTGGAAAGAAATTGTATCTATCTTCCCATCAGAGAAGATTTAAGAGCTGTGTGCCCTGAGCTTTCATTTTATTTTCAATTCTTCCCTTTCCCAGTACAACTCCATGCATATTCATGAATGTTTTATAGAATAGAAACGAAACTCAGTTCTTAATATTTCACAATATTTCTCAGGATTTTTTATTATTAACAAATTCATTTTTGTGTATGTATGCTGTACATTTTGTCCGGTACTGTGTTATCTTTGGGAAGTATTTTGCATACAACAGAAAACAAGGCACATAAAATGTACATGAGTGCTTGAAGTCAGGTCTCAGACCCTATTGGGAAACTGAGCCTGCTGTCTTGACTTGCAGCCCTTTGACCAGTAAATAATACTTCTTCTTGAACAGTGAACTATCAAACCCAAACTGAAATAACTGATCATTTTGAAACCTAGAACACTGTTCATTTTTTCAAGTTGCGTCAGAAATCTTGCACTCATCTGGTAAGCTGCAGAGCATGCACCAAAAAAAGGGGGGAGAAGTTTCTCTGTCCATACATGGTAAAGAATTTATGAGAATTGTTTTGGAATTACTGCTGAATCACTCTTAAAATACTCAGTAGAGACCTCTGAAAAATGTGCAGTGGTGTGAAGCAAATTAGCTTCCTGCCACCAAAAGCATGTCTTTTTAAAAGACAATTTATGCATGTAATATTCCCACTATAAACTTTGCAGAGTGGTTGTGATTTTTATTGTGAGACTGAAGTGTAGAGTTAGAGTATTAGGCTAGATATTTACCTATGGCTTTTTTAATTGTAAAAACTCCAGAAGCAGTGTCTGGCAGAGTGATAGTGTCAGTGGGTCTCAGAGTCACCAATGGGTCAGATTGGAAGGGACCACTGAAGGGATCTGGTCCAGCCCCCCTGCTCAAACAGGGTCACCCAAGGCACAGGATTGCATCCAGCTGGTTCTTCCCAGTGGGGAAGGCTGCAGGCCCTCTCTGGGGAGCCTGTTTCAGTGCTGTCACCTGCACACTAAGGTTCTTACTCAGGTTCAGGTGGGAATTCCTGGGCATCAGTCCCTGCCCATTGCTTCTTGTCCCATTGCTGGGCACCAGGAGCAGAGCCTGGTCCCTGCTCTGACCCCTCCCTGCAGACACTGAGAGGGATGAGGTCCCCTGCCAGTCATCTCTTCTCCAGGATGAACAGCCCCGGCTCCCTCAGCCTCTCTTCATGACAGAGGCTCCAGTCCCAGTTATGGGATCTCACCCTTTGGCTGCTTTTGTTTTACCCTTAAGCAATGGCAGTAGAGTTATGGCTGGTAAAAGTTATACACACCCACCCCAACACAAACACATCTTATTTTGTGTACTTACAGTAGGAAAAAAAATAGTTTCCTGATGATGTGGCTTATTTGGTTATTCCAGTGCTGACAGAAGCAAGACAGCATTTTGGAAATGGGGCTGGTTCATGTTTTTACTAGGCCAGCTTGTTTCTCTTTGTTAATCTAAGAGCAAGTAAATCTGTCCTAAATTTCTGCTTTGCTTGTTCACATATTAACCTAAACAGCAAGGGAACACTCTTGCCAATATCATTTGTCTCTTCAGAATTTGTGTAGTCTGTTCCAGCAAAGTCTGTGACAGAAGCCTACACTGATTGCGGCTATGGCAAGTGGTACCTAATTCTCTCTTTATCTCTTAATCTGATCAAGTGGTACACAGTAATTCCCGAAGCATAACTGGATTATCAGCACAGTCAAGCCTCTAGCCAGTCATAGTTTAAAATGAACCACCTTACAAGGCCATAGTAAAGGCACCTGATAGAGTAGAGACAGTTAAAACACCTAATTAGGCAGTTTGATTAATCAGGACATCTTTGAAATCACTGATGATGTTCTGACGGCTGCAGACTGAGATTTATCATGTGCAGATATCATCTACTTCTTCCAGCCTCCAGGTACAGCTGTTTGCTTCCTGGAAGGAGATTTTTGTTCCTCAGAGTGTTTGTAAGTAACAGTTGCTTTTCACTGAGGGATGGGTACGAGTCCTCTTTTCCCCAGTGATTTTTCTGTATGTGGGGTTGGTTTAGTTTTATTTTATTTGGGTTTTGTGGCTTTGGTTTTTTACATTATGTGGTCATATAGAGAAAGCCTACAAAGGCAAAGTACTGCTGAATAGTCTGTAGCCTGGACAAAACTCTGAACTTCATGATCTCTCATGTTCCAACAAACTCTTTCACTTGCCTTTTTTATTTCTAAGCTCTGTCAATGGTGTTGAAGGGTTCTTATTGTTGCCATTGACTGACTTCTGTTTATAAAATAATTTTGAATTTGTAATTTTCAGCAGCTCCATAGTAGCAGCAGTATAATACAAATGCAGTTTGGGAAGAAAAGAACAACATTTTATGTGTTAGGGCTGCATTTTCATCTGGGCTAGGAGTGAAAGGTCACTGAAGAAGAAAATGAGTTTAACTTGTACCTACTAACATTTTCAGACTGCTGATTTGACTCTCACCTAATATGTGAAGTTTAGGGAGCAGTTACCTCAGCTTTAAGCATTTGTCCCAGAACAGACCATTTACAAACTGCCCTGCAGTGCTGAACTTCAGCAGAGGCCAGTGCAGCCTCCAGGCTGGTGTAGCTGCAGTGGTACATACACTCAGAACACACTGCACATGTTCCTGTAGAACAAAAATATAATCTACTAAACTTGTAATAGTTAGAATTGGTAGTTCAGTTTTACAAAAAGTATTTTACAGATATTCAAAGCTTCTGCAAGTACTGAAAAATCATCTTAATAACTGTATAATAGAAAAGTTGTGATACCTACACTGATCTAACACTGTTAATGAAAGCTTCCTGAAGCTTTTCCAGGAACTGCATCCAAGTACTGAGTGCCTTCAGCTCTTAAGATCTGCTCCATACTTTCAGACTTAGCATACATACAACACTTAGCTCTTACAGAATATTGGGTATTTTTGTCTTTGTCAATGTGTCAAAAGTGACATTAAAACAACCTTGGAGAGTTCTGGTGAAGATTTCAAGTAGCAGTAGCCTAATTGTGCTCTCAACAAAGTCAACATAGTATGTCACCAGATGAGAATCAGTTTAATGCTTTTAAAGTTGAAGTCCATAAATGTACCAGGGTGGATGTGATTATTTGGGTGACTGGATAGAGTTGGAGACAGTATCTGGGATGGCAGTTTTAAATTTTTTAAGAAATCTGTGTCTTTGTTAATTATTCAAGTTACTGGAATGTGTTCAAGTCCATTTATACTACAACAACTGAGTACTGCAGCTTAAAAAGCCCTACAGATGTGCTAATATTCAACTCCCATTTTAGAAATGTAGTTTTAGTTGTGCATTGATCTCTTTGCTAAACAGAAAGTCTGCATTAACTCGGATTCACTAATTCCACAGCTTGGGCAAGCTGCAAGTGATAATGAGATGCAGATCCTGGCTGATGACTGATAAAGCACTTGTGGAAGGTTTGTTTTTTCAGACATGACTGAGTTTGTCTCTGTACAAGCAACATCACTGGTATCAATATCTGATCAGAGGCCTACACTAATTGGTTGGCTCTCACAAAGGCTAAAATAACTTCTATTCCATTGTGACCAGTGACAGGGGACTTCCCTGCAGCTGAGAAAGCCAAAGGGAAGGGTCCACCTGTTCTGACAAATGAGTGTAAAAACCAAAACCAGGTGGATTCCACCTCCGAAATGTGTAGTGACTCACAAAAGTGCCCTGTGTACGTGGAATAAATCTGAGTATCCTGATGATTGTCTCCTTGGCCTGCCCAGCAGGTGTGAACAGGGTTTTTTTGTGTAAAACAGCCAGCCTCCCTGGTGTGCTGCCAGGGGAACCATCTGTTCCTGAGCAGCAGAGCACACCTCAGTGTGACCTGGCCTGTGGCAGTGGCCACTGGTGCCCCATTGCTAATGAAAGCACATCATTATTAACAGAGATGTGAGAGAAGTGCAGGAAGAAAGTGCAGAAAACTGCTGTCTGCATGCAAAAAATGCTTTTTAATCGACTGCCATCAGTAGAGGCAGAAAGCCAGTCAGATAATAATCAGCACTTCCTCAGCACTGTTCTGTTACAGTTGCCTGTCTTTCACCACACATTATTATTGAGTGCTTAATCGGTATTAAATCTAATTCTGGGATGACATCTGAGAAATTATTTTACAGCATTAGCCGCTGGAAGAATGTCCTGCCTGTTAATTATTTACATTATCTGTCTCTCAGAATAACAGGTGGCAGTTCAAATACTGTAGAATGAAACCCAGTACCCAGAGAAATGCCATGTTTATGCAGGTGCAGGAGCATACTGTGTAATCTTTTAAGGCCAGTGCCTTCAGAAGGTGATGAAGGAACTCATTTGGGGCACATCCTGCACTGATACGTCTTAGGGAAATGGGAGATACTTTTCTCTGTGCACACATACACAAAATATCTAATGCTAGCAGTTTTATAGTGTGCCTAGGGAAGAGCTAGAGTCACTGCAAGGGTAGTTAGTCTAAAAATCAGTCAGTCAGCTGTCATTTCTGAAATGTAACTATCCTGGCTGATTTTGAAGGGAATATCGAGGTATCAAGGCATTAGCTGTGAACTCTCTGTTGGGGTTCTGGCCTGTGCAGGTTTGCTTCCCATTTCTCCAGCAGTGTGTGAGCCCAGATTTTTTTTACCTCATTCCAGGTAGCAGGGTGGGACTGATGACCAGAACTGCTTTCCTTTCTGGATAAGCTGTGGATGCTGTGTTGCTGAGAAGACAAACAAGTGAACTAAATCCATACATTTTGTCCTTTCAGAGTCCAAGCCTTTGCAATCTCTTTCCCGGGGCGCCAGGTTTTGGTCTGTTCCCCAATTGATTCAGTTGACTCCTTCAGCACGAATCTTCCCATGGGAGTATTGTGAGGAGTTCTGCATGTCCCCGTTCCTTGCCTGAGGATGAAGCAGTGGTGGGGCCTGTGAGGTCTTGATCCATAATGAGTCATTTGACCCCTCTCTATTTTGTCTTGGAGAAGGGAAGGATTGCACAGACATTCTTTTAAGGAGTCACATGCTCCAGGGTGATGAAAAGGAAGACAGAGGACAAGCTGTGGCTCTAAATACCTCAATGCAGATTTTGGGTCTTTTTTAAGAGGAGGACTCTTGCTCTTAGGGTCTCTGCACTATTTCAGTCTGTAAATGCAACTTTCAGGTTCAGTTAGTTAAATATGCTTTTTCTTCTCTGCTGCCAAGTTGTCGTGCTTGTTCAGTATTCCCCTGAGGCAAATACAATCTTGTGAAGGACAAACTCTTTGAGCAACACTGGGATGAAAAAAAAAATTAGGAATTGCATGGCACAGTTTACAAACAAAAATCCCAAGATGAATTTTAATCTTACAAATAATGATCTGCTCCTTCTCCCTCCTCCAACCCCATGATTCGTTTACCTTTGTACTTAATTCTGTAAATATGTACTGTATTGTAGTGCTTGTTGAGAACATGCAACTTAAGTTATACTATCTGGCCTGAAAATACTGAGGAAAAGCAATGATAGGACAATCCATGATCTGTGTGAATCCAGGGCTGTTTGTAGCATCTGGCTGTCAGATTTCTGTTTGCTTGTCTCGTTCCAGCATTCTGACAATTAATCAATATTGAAATGCTGCTCTGGATATGTAAAGGAATGGACAGAGTAAGTGCCAACCTGACCATATGCCTTTTGGCAAAACCGCTCTTTGGCTTCTTTAAGTTTTATGAATTTTCACTGGGTATAATCTTTTCTCAAAAAAGAAGAAACTAATAGTGAACTAATTTTTCTCAGGGCTGTGAGCAACACCATTTTTGCAATTCTTGGCATACACATTCAGAATAAAACAGTAACAATGCATGTTGAGGTCATTCATTTTTATTTATGTTGACAATACACTCACAAATTTTCTACTGTTGGCAGTAAAATTTTGGCTAATGTGCACTGCTTATTGACTGAAAATCCTCCCATGCACTTCCAAGTCTTGCTCTCCTATCTACTCTCTATTCATCTCGTAAATTACACTGAAATAATAAGACTAAAAAATTCCTTTTTATTCACAAACCAGCTGAAAATGAGCAGTAACACTGCAAACTGTCCCAAAAATTCCCAGCTAGTCCTGGTGCTGTCAGCATAATTCCAGCACTGTCAGTTTTTTGCATCCTGCCAGTCAAATTTATTTTAGCAGTAGTTCCAGAGGAAAGCTGTGTTAAACTTCTCTGCCCACCCCCCCGGTGCTTTAGGGTGAGCTTGAAAAAGGTGGCAATTCTTGGCCCCATACTGCCTTGGCAACCCCATACAGCTTTCCCTTTAATGTTTTCCACATATGGTGGTGAAATCCAGTGTCTGACTTCTTCTCTATATTTAGAATCATAATTATTTTTAAAATCATCAATGCGTCTTATTTGTTTTCAAGATTTTTTTTTCACCTTTTGTAGTATAACAAAGTATTAAGAGTTCTTGTGTTGTCCATTTCCCATAGGCACTTTTGAAGACATTTAATTCCTTTTTCTTAATGCTTTACTGCATATTGGGAAATATCTCCTTTCCAATTTTGAAGCAGAAAGCAGAGTAGCAAAGAGCACACTCCTTTGCCAGTGGAAGAGTGGCCAGGCATGAGCAGGCTGTTCCCCACTATCAGCACAGAGCTTGTTTTTCACACAGCTGGGCCTGGTTCTTTGGTAGCAGTGACAGAACAAAACCAGTGGTGCCAGTAGCAAAGCACAGGCTCAGTGGTTCCTTAGCTAAATTTTGAGTGTTCGTCTCTTACCTTGCACTACCCAGCTGTAAAGTCCTCATGTGCTTCTGTGGTATTGGAGTGACCAAATGGAATTAACTTCACATGAATGGCTTTGAGTTTGCTCTTTCACGATGCAGGATTTTGTCTCAGAGGTGAAAAGTGGCTGAATGTAAGCCTAGATTGTGAAAAAACAAGTCAAGTGAATGAGTTTTATTTCCCCGTCTCCCTGCAAATATTTGTGTTTTTTATCTAAAAAGCAGGAAGCAGCCTGTGATTTGAGTAATATGCCTAGAAAGAAATCTGGGTTTTTGAACAGCTTTCCCTGCTTTGGCAGCGCTTTCCATTGTCAAATTCACAATGACTTATAACAGAATTGTTCAGAAGCAATCTTACCAGAGCAGATTTCAGTTTTAGTGACCTGTTGTACCCCAAACCACTCCACTTCTCTTGGCAAAGAAAAGAATATACAATATTATATCAGGAGAGAAACTGGTAAATGGCACTTGAAAGCAAACAGTTTTAGTCATAAAGAGAACAAATTATACCAGTATACAAGCAGAGTCACAATCGATGAAGGTCTTTAACAAACAGACAGTTCTTCTTGGGTAGTGGGGGCGAGATACAAAAATATGAAATTATTTTTAAATCACCTGGTATTTTTAAGTTGGAATCAACAGGTTCCATCCTGCTAATGTAAATGTTCTTAGGTATAACTAAAAGCATGTTTGAAAAAACAATATGTAAGGGAAGAGGCAGTTTTAAATAAGACTGGTGAAACATCCAGAATGACATGAAGCGTTTTTGACTTTCTTATGGATTACCTCAAATTTTTGGCTTAAATTGTTGCGAATTATGTATTCTGTGTCTGAATACTGGAATCAATTACAGTCATGGCAAGATCATCTCTGGTATTTTTTTGTTGATAATCACATGCAGCCAGTGACATAAAGACCTGGCAGACTGCCAGAATCGCAGTAACAAAATAAAGCAAATTTCTTACATAATTTCCTGACTAGCACTTTCCCAGAGTACAGAAACCCTGCATATAGCATTTGAAAACATTACCAACAGTGTTACAGAATGAAGCCCAGTACAATTTAATATCTGACAGAGGATGAAGGGATTAAAGCCTAAGGATACAATTCAGTGGAATAGTCAGAAGGGACTTGTATTCCTGAATGTTTCAATAGAAGATCACAGTGTTCTTTGTGTGTCTAGGACTGAAAGGATTTCAAGATTTGCCACTTTTTGCCTCTAACCAGTCCTTGCTCTTTCTGTTGTACTCTGAGCAAGACTGACAACATAAAATAGTGAGCTTTGCAGATGGAAAGGAACTGGTTTTGTAACAGATTGAGTTTTGGGAGCAGGGTGTGGGTAGAAGAAGATATGCACTGCTGGTTTAGTCTCAGACATGTGGTCAGATCCTTTTGTTTGAACCTCCCCACATTCTTCAGGATGTGAGTGGGAGTTTTCTCCCATACATGAAAACCTTGAACGACTCCTGTGACTTCTCTTACAGTGAACCTCTGATACTGTTGGTTTCTAATAAAAGAATTTTAAATTTATATTGAGGTAGGACAGGCATGGAAGGCTAAAGAGACATGGTGAAATACACAGTTCTTCTAAAATCTGCTGATGAATGAAGGGTGGTGTGAACCATGGCCTGCAAGCTGCAGAACAGTGAGTAAAGGTAATAGGGAGAGATTGAGGCTCCAGATTAAAAGGAGTTGTATGCTGCATTTTAGCTTTCTAACATAATGGCTATGAAGTCAGGAAGATGAACCTTTTTCCATTTAGAGGCATTTCTCTTCTGAGGGAAGTGGTGGTCAGAGATGCAACAGCAGAATACAAGAGCCAGGGTGTGGCTTTCTTTCCTTACCACTTTCTTTCCTTACCACTGTCCATTGCTCTGTATGGACACTGTATTTGTGAGAGGAATATCCTTTCTTTCCGTAACCACTTTCTTTCCTTACCACTGTCCATTGCTCTGTATGGACAGTGTATTTGTGAGAGGAATATCCAACTCCTTTGACTGGCTGTGAGCAGTTCTGTCCACTGCTCATTCAGTTTCTCCCCTCTGGTAAGGACAACAAATTTTCTCAAGAAGTTTCTTCTATGGACCTGGGAAGGCCTACTTTTTTCATTCTTTCATTTTATTTTAAGTTGATTTACTTTTTGCTCTCTTATGGCCCTGGAGTTGACTGTGTTTGCTTTCACCTCTCTTCCACTGGGCAAGGAGCCAAACCATGACTCTTGGTGGAGGGATGCAGACTTTCTGGTAAAATGGAATATCTGGTAGGATATATAGCTCTGTCCACAGCATAAATTTTTAGGAACATGGCAAGAGTAGTGATTATAGACATACGAACACCAAAGTGCCCATGCAGCCCTCATGCAATTCTAAGGGATTGAAACAGAGCCCAGGGAATGTGTCTGGAATACCTTTCCAATCATGTTAAAGCCAGACTTCCTGTATTTAAGTGTAAACTACCTAATAATTTATGCCAAAGTGCCTTCACAGTACTACAAGGAATCTTTTCACCAGGATTTAGTTGTGATCAGGAATACATTAATGGATGACAACCTCTTCTGTTGTAATAGACAAAGTTTTGCTCTCTGTAACTAAACCATGAACCCACAGAGGGAGAGAAGCAGCAAAAGCACATAGCCCAGTTGAGGAAACAGTTTGCTGCTGTTATTTTTAGGGGATTTATGCCATTTGGAAATTTAGCCTAATATACCTGATCCTTAAAAAAAGGCCAGTCACCTCCTCAACCAGTCTTAATAGTGAGAGAGGATATATTATTTTTTTTTCCAAGTTACACACTAACTGTTGACACATCATGGTTCAGTTGTAATACACTCATAACTTGGCTGAACAAAGAAAAGTATTTTTTTCTACATGACTGCTTAGCACACAAACTCAGAGTGATTGGCAAAGCTGAAAACAAAATGTCTTTAAGAGAAAATAAAACAAAGCAGCTTATATAGTAGAGAAGGGAGAGGGGAGTTTTTTTATTGCAATCTCCTTAAGGGACAAAGTGGGGAAATCCCCTGATATTGTTAGCGTGACACAAGATCTTGTGTTTGAAGACTTGCAGAAGTTAATCTCATGTGATGACTAATCTCATTTGTCTTCTCTATTTTTCTATCACCATAACTGTGGTGTTTGAGGACAGCTGGTGTCCTCAGAGCTAAGCCATCCTGTGTTTGTTTGTTCTGTATAAGTCTAAAGACTGAGCCAGCGAGGGTGGCAGTGCAGCTAAACTTGGAGTGCAGGGCCTTGTTCCTAAAGCCCTGACAACAGGGCTTTCAAGGTGAATTGTCTCATGGCCTTGGGCCTCCTTGGGCTTGGGGAGAGTAATTTTGTCTGAACAGAGACATCCAACAAAGTCAAGTTCTTGATCCAGAAGGAGGCAGTGAAGCTGAGGAACTTGACTCTGTGGACATGTGGATTAGAGGCAGAGATGATTTTGGTGTTCAATATTGTTCCCCTATATTGAAGGGATATATTTAGGTAACTTCCCACTAAAAGGTGAGGCAGGAGCTTTCATTTTCCCATTTTTTTAATTGAGAGAGTGCTACTGGGCACAGTTTTAAGTTCTGTTCCCCATATTCCTAATGAAGTTTTTTTTCCCTCATGTCTCAGGGTTTTGTACTGAAAAAGAAATTTAACTGTTGAAGGATAATGTGGGAGTTTCTGAAACTGAATAGGTAAACATATGCTGGGATTGTCTTATTTAAGACATTCCCTGTTTGCCACTAAGGAGTAAGAGGAATCCAAAAAATGTATTGCACTTAGCTGTAGCTGTCATGAATGCTAGAGGAGATCCCATAAAGGGGCTGAAGGTATTTTACTCTATCCATTTGTCAGACTAATCACTGTCTTGTGAGAGGGATTATTTCAGTAAGGAATCAAAGTCAGCTCTCAAGTGAGAAGGAAATGAATGATGTGAAGATACCTGACTCACACTGAACTCTGTTCGACAGGTGAGCGTGCACAGTGTTATATAACACCAGATGAACGTAGTTCAAAGGCAGTGAATGGTGAGTCACAAATTCTGCATTCTCAACCTTTATAAGGTATTGCATGAAGTGATTCTTCTCCTCCTAGATGCTGAATTACTTTGAGTAGCAAAACCACTTTTTGTGTCATATCCTCCTGATTGTTAAGTACAACTCCTGCATGTCTCCAACTTCTTCAAAAGTCTCCAGGTGACTCAAAAAAAAAAATAAAAGAGAGACATGAATATTTTTCAAGAATACCTTGCATTCAGTTCATTTTCAGAATGCAAATTCCTCTCATGTGTATTTCAGAAGCTCTTGCCAGTCACATCTTTCCACAGTGTGTATTGTACTGTCTTCATTGAGTTATTGTCAGTCTTGATTTTAAAAGACTTGAGGTTATTTCATGGACAAACAAATCATGCTGAGGTCAAAGCAAGTTTAATAACACTTCCTGTTGAATTCTAAAATATAAGAGGATCATTCTGCTTGAATACTTGGCAGCTGTGAAGTGTTTTAATGAACAGAGCCTTATTTCTATATGACTATTAAAACAAATAGTGTTGGTGAATATAAATGTTTGCACAGCAAGCACAAATCTCTTGTGCAGACATTTTGCACCTCTCTCTCTCTCAAGTACATTTTTTCTCAAGGGATGCAGCCTGGAGCTCATGGAATGATTTTGTAGTGCAAAGATGCCAGGCACTAGTTAGTAAAGAGTTTTCAAGTGCAAGTGCTCACAGCTGCAAAATGTGTTCCTGTACCTTTACTGTGGCTGTTGTAACCAGGAAACCCTTCTGTCTGTTCACCAGCAATGCACTGGCACCAAACCTGCAGCAGTGAGTGTTACCCTGGGGTTCATCTTACAGAATGCATAGGAAAGAGGAAAAATACGTTTTGCCTCAGCACCTGCTCATCACCACCTTTATAATTCAGGTTTGCAGGGTGGGATTTGGGATGTCCTACCCTGCAGAAACAACTTGGATCACAGTGATGGCTGAAGTTGTGCATAACTGACATGAGCAATAAGTGAAGGCGGTGCAATTTTGCAAAGGAAAAGAAACAATCCACAAGAGAACTTATCTCTGATTATTGCTGACAGGATAAATGTTCCAAAAAGATCAAGAGCTGTTCTATTGTAGTTTTCTTATTTCATATATTGATAGGCTTCTAAAGCACATAGCAATTAGATAAATTGTCTGCCAGTGCTCAGTGAGGGGCTGATACAAAGCTTCCTAAGACAGTTAAGAGACAGGTAAGACAGAAACTGTGAGGCAGATCCTAGCAAAAATGGCTGGAATTTCTACCCTTGAAGAAGGCAAGACAGAAATCATCTTCAGTTGAACATATATAAATATATGCAAAAAAAATTTCTTAGTATTTAGAACACAAAAGACAGTAAAGATGGTGCAGAATTGATTTTGTACATGTTTTAGAATTCATTTTGCATGAATTCTAAGCAAGGATCTTGCCAGTTCCTGTGACAAAATACTGTAATTTATTTCTTCTCCAGATTAAATAACCAGAAGGTGTTTTTTTTGTAGATCTTTAAAATGTCTGGTGAATGTCACAGATTTCTAAATCGAAAAGGTTAAAAAAAAGAGCTCTGGAAGCAGACAACACTATGCAGAACACTTGTTTCTGCCCTTCTAATCAATACATACAATTTCTTAAAACCTGCCTAATATACTGTGAATTATACAGGTCAATTATTTGGCAGTTATAAAAAATGTAGCACTATTCCATCCTTGACATTTTACTATGACTTGTATTTTTTACTACATATTTTTGCCTTTCCCTTGAGTAGAATATTGGCTGGTAATAATATATATTATTTCATATATGTGTTAGTACTCTCTATGTAAAATATGTCAATAAATAAAAGTTGAATTTACAATTTAAACTGATAAGGTAGCAAAATCAGTTCTCAAATTACATATAAACAGCGTATTAAAGGCACTGTGAAAATGTGTGAGGCAAAATGAACACTATAAAGTCAAAAGCTGTGCTGTGAAGCTGCAACATTGTTTTTTCAAATGTTGCATATCACAGAAAATCCCTCTCTGCATTCTCCAAAAAGTCCTTTTATTCTTCTATCCCAAAGCAAGGACACAAATTAAATCCTTGCTGAAATAATAATGCAGCCAGGAAAAAAAAATTGCAGTTTTTTGTTTAACCATTTAACATGCTCATAGAGATTAACTCAGTGCTCAAGGCCTGAGGAACTAATCTAAAAAGCCCTCTGGGCACACTTTGGTTGGAGGGAAGAAAAACTAGCACAGCAGTGACTCCTAATGTGTCCTTTGCTGGTGAATAGCCTGTGATTTCCTTCTTTTTCTTCCTGCAGCTCTGCACTGCATTGGATCTGTTGCATCCCCAGGCTTGGATATGCCTCTGACCCAAGAGGGGTGCTCAGAGGAGAGAAGGGAGCTTAATAAGATTTAGTGCCGAGTCTGGTAAGTCTCCATGTGACTCCTTGTGTTGATCCCAACCTCCTAGTTATTGCTGTAAAGGAACAAGTTTTATATGATCAGGAACAAAGACACTAATGTTTTCTATGCTTTCTTTCTGAAAAAGAAACAAAATTTAAACCAGACAACACAATTTGGCCTCTGCTGGCACAAG
This sequence comes from Cyanoderma ruficeps, assembly GCA_008694505.1. Lineage (NCBI taxonomy): Eukaryota > Metazoa > Chordata > Aves > Passeriformes > Timaliidae > Cyanoderma > Cyanoderma ruficeps. The sequence continues at coordinate 3,435,450 of VZDJ01000040.1, forward strand.
ACTAGGAAAAACGACATTTTGCCATCCCAGCAACAAATGATTTTGTCCTCATTAACGAAATGGCAAAATGTGGACTGGCAGCAGGGGCAGAGCAATTGTGTTAAGGACCATAGCTCCTGAAAAAGGCCATGGCTCCTGAAAAAGGGGGATTGGGAGGAGCGAGCTCTGCAGAGCAGTACCCCACGGCTGCAGCTGTGCACCACTCGTCTGCTTTACTGGGATCCATGGCACAGAACGGATGTGGGCAGAGGGATGGGAGGAGCAGAGTGCATCCACCCTTTAAGGCAGCACACGCTGCCCTCAGGGCCTCCCCTCCTGCCCAGGGGCACAGAGCAGCGCTGGCTGCAGCAGCAGCACCACTGGGCTGCTCCCGGGGCTCAGCCCTGTGTGCTGAAGCAGCTGCACAGGGTGACATTGAGGGGGAAGGTTGCTCAGCCAGCACCAGGGGTGTTGAGTACTTGTTTTGCTCATTTCCAAAATCAGTCCTGACTCAAAAGCTTCTTCAGTAGCTGCAGAAATCTACAGTCTTTAGCTCACGGCCCAATCTGTCATTTTGTGTTACATCATGCACTATTCCAGGAGGTTGAGCTGCCTATGATTTCATAGCACAGTTGATTTTCTAGTTTAAATCCTCAAGGGACCCTAAAAATAAAATGAAGAAATTAAAATATATTACTAACGCTAAAATACAGCATTTATTTGCATTAATAAAATACAAAACTGTAATGATTCTTTATACTGGATTTGATTTTGGTTCTGCAGTGATTCAATAGGTTCAATAGGTTCCTGCTTCTCAATCTCACTTTGTCTTTACTTTGGGAAATATTTTTGTAGAAGAAGAATTCCTCTCTGGGGAGGTGATACTATGGAAGGTCTCTAATTGTTCTCAACAGGTTTTAAGTTTTCTGGGCTACTATCAGTCTATATAAAAGTTGTGATATGAAGTCAGAGTCCGCTTTTCATCCTGAAATACCTTATTAGTTGGGTAATTAATTACCCCGAGTTCCCCAAGTGGAACACAGATACCAAGCTACTGAAAGACAAAAGATTTTAATTTTTAAAATTCTGATGGAACAGTCCCAACACATTCTAAGGCCTGTGAATACACTGTCTGGTCTTTTTGGACTAACTAAACTTTGGTGTAGATGAAAGGGGTTCTCTCTGACATGGAGGTTTCACATACCTCTAATAAACACAGGGGTTTGTCCCCTTGTGCCCAATCAAGGAGTTTGTGTTCTGTGCTGGAGGAAAATCCAGCCTAGTTTAGTTCCAGATGCAGGCTAACTCTGTATGTAAAAATCTCTGTAGTAGTTAATCTTTCCTCATTTGTTGTTAAGAAAAGTGAACTATAAAGCTTTTGTGACGCTGCATGCCAGTTCACTAACTTGGTCCTCCTTTAACTTGTACCTATTCTCAAACTGTGCTACTAAAGGCAAGGATTTTCTCTCAACTCAGTTGTTAAACCTGTTCAGGCATAGTTGTGAATAAAATAAAGTTAGCTGATAGGTCAGTTTATGTTTTGAAAAGGATTTGAGGGTGCTGGTGGATGAGAGGCTGGACATGAGCCAGCAGTGTCTGCTGGCAGCCCAGAAAACCAGTTGTGTCGTGGGTTTCATCCAAAGCACCATGGACAGAAGGGGAGGGAGGGGATTCTGCCTCTCTGCTCCGTTCTGGTGAGACCCACCCAGAACAGTGCACCCAGCTCTGGGGCCACAGCACAGGAAGGACATGGACCTGTTGGAAACAGGCCAGAGGAGATGCAAAGACGAATTGAGGGATGGAGCACCTCTGCTATAAGGAAAGGCTGAGAGAACTGCTGCTGTTCAGCCTGGAAAAGAGAAGGTTTTGGGGTGAGTTAACTGTGACCTTCCAATACCTGAAGGGAACTTACAGGAAAAATGGAGAGAGACTTAAGAGCGTGGAGTTAGAGAACAAGGGGGAATGCTTCACATAGAGGGTAGGTTTAGATTAGATATGAGAAAGCTCTTTACTGTGAGGGTGGTGAGGCACTGGCACAGGTTTCCCAGAAAAGCTGTTGCTACCCCATCCCAGAAGTGCTGAAAACCAGACTGGATGGGGCTTGGAGCAACCTGGTCTAGTGGAAGGTTTCCCTGCCCATGGCAAGGGGTTGGAACAAGATGAACTTTAAGGCCCCTTCCAATCTAGGCGGTTCTACAAAATGCTGCTCCTGCTGTGAGTTGGACTTGTGCCGTGTCCCATTTCCATCCCCAATTGGGCCGTTCGGCCCGTTGCTCGGACACAGCCCTCAGCAGGGTTTGGAAGGCGCCGCTGGAGCGGGAAGCGCCCGTCCCGTCCGGGCCGTGGCGGGGCCGGTGCCGCCACCGCGCGGCCGAACCGCGTCAATGCCCAGAGGCTCCCCGTGCCAAAGCTGGATCCTATGAAAACCAGCTGAAGTTACAGTTATTCCTCTTCTTTTCCCACCCCCTCAGGCTTGCAGCTGTTTCTGTCTCGGCTTTATGAGGTGACAAGCCAAACTGTCCAACAAAACATCGCTCATCGTCACTTACTGTTGCCCATGGCAGATGCCTGAAAAGGTTAGACCATTGTCTCCAGGTAGCGCAGTGCATCCTCATGTTTTAGTCCTTGAAGTTACCCCCTTCTGTCACGGAAATGTTTATGTGTAGAGAGAAAATAATATGAGTCCTTCTTACTGGAGTGATGGTAGATGCTGGAGCGTGTCCAGAGAAGGGGAAGTAAGATGGTTAAGGGGTCTGGAGCATCAGTCTCACGAGGAGCAGCTGCAGAGACAGCTGATAACTGGAGGAGGAGGCTCGGGAGACCTTATCAACAATCTGAAAGGAGGCTTTTTCAGCCAGGTGGGTGTTGGTCTCTCCTCCCAAGTAACAAACAGCAAGATGAAAGCAAACAGCCTCAAGTTGTGCCCTGGGAGGTTTAGACTGGATATTAGGAAAAATGTCCTCAACAAAACAGCACTGGTACAGGCTCCTCAGGGAGAGTGGTGGAGTCACCATCCCTGGAGGGATTTCAAAATCAGGTAGATGCAGTGCTTAGGGACATGGTTCAGTGGTGGACCTGGCAGTGCTTGGTTACCGGTTGGGCTCTCTGATTTTGAGGGTCCTTTCCAACCTGAACAGTTCTATGGTGCATGCTTCATGCTCCTCAACTGCATTTTTGTTTCCTTCTTTAGCTTATCTGGTAGTTTATAATGGGTTTTAATCCACCCTTATAGACATCAGCCCAAGTCATAACATAGTACAAGTCTTTTTTCATTTCTGCTGTCACCCTTTACTGCCACAAGAGGAAACTCCAGACTCTGAGGTAGGACAGTATTTTAGCTGCCTTTTCCATTTGATAACTGGAGAACTGCTTAAAGGAGAAGGGAATGACAATGCTTCCTCCCCTCTAGCTACAATCAATACTCTTGTATAAATCAAAATTGGTCTCTGCAATTACTTAACACAGATTAGTTTCTTCTCTCTCTCCCCATCTCCCTAAATTTACAATGGGAAAACAATCCCTTTTTGGGTTTGGTGGGTTTTTTTCTTTTTTTCTGTTTTTTTTTCCCTCGTGTTTTTTTCTTTGTTGGTTTGTGGGGTTTTTTATCATAGGATATACTCCTCTGCCACATACATCTACATCTGTACATCACTTCCAGACTACTTAAATAATGTTATTAGGAAAAATGACCAAATGGGGGGAAAAAGCAGCCTGGAAAACTACTCTGAACATGGAAGGAATAAAGTGGTGGGTGAAATGGCTCGGAGGAGGAGGTCTCATGCAGAAGACAATTGATGGACAGGTGGCTGCTTTGCATGAGGTTGAACAACTTTGGTTGGTTCTCCAGATTCTCTGAAGGCCCTGATTTAAACTGCTGCTGTTCATAGTCTGTCACTAAGAAGCTGTAATCAAGCAGAGCTCAGATACTTCCCTCCCCCATGCTCTTTATAGCTGCTGTTGTTAGACAGGAAAAATCTTAGTTCAACTCTAGCACTGCTAAGAAAAATGTGACCTCTGAGCTGGAAGTGCCATGCTTCTGAAGGGAACGTTCTGTAACACAGAAAGATAGAATCTTTTTATATATCACTGCTTAAACAGTGATCCAAAATAGTCTTGAACTGTTCTGACTTACGCTAAGTCCACAGTCTTATCTGTTTGGAAGGCTTCAATGCATTGTATTATCAAATCCAATCTGTTGCAATTAAATTGCATCTCGGTATTTGAAGGTGTGTTTGGGGTGGGTTTTATGTGGTGGGGTTTTTTTTTGTTTGGTTTTGTTGGTGTTCGGTTGGTGTTCTTTGGTTGTTTTTGTGGTTATGTGTGTTGGGTTTTTGTTTTTTTCTTCACTGGATGAAGATCCTTTCCCCTTCCCGCAGTGAATGTGTTTTTCCCCCGTTTCGGTTGTTTCTCCTTAGGTCAGGGAAGACTGGTGGGTTTGCCCTGAGTTTAGAAAGGGATTTGTGGAACTCGGAAGGCTTTTCAGCAATCTCTGGAAAACAGCGTTTGTTGAAGGACATCAACCCCATTTACCGCGCTGTCTCCTCCCCTAAACCAGGCTGCAGTCTTGGGCCGGCTTCGGAGGAACCCGAAGGCGCTGCGCCTCAGTTCTGGTGGGCTGAAGGCCATTCGCCCTTGGTCGTGGGCACCACCCTCCGCGCCCTGTCCCCTCAGGATCCCGCCCTGTCTCCCTGTCCCCTCAGGGCGAGGTAGTGCCGCCGTGCCCCCTCAGTGTGGGGCTGTGCAGGCGTGTCTCCTCAGGGCGAGGTAGTGCCGCCGGGTCCCCTAAGCGTGGGGTGGTGCACCCGTGTCCCCTCAGGATCGCACCCTGTCTCCCTGTCCCTCAGGGCGAGGCAGAGCCCCCTCAGTGTGGGGCGGTGCCGCCGTGTCCCCTCAGGCGCGGCCGGGCCGGTCGGTACCGCCCCGCTGACGGGATCCGGCGCGACGGCGGGCGCGCCACTTCCTGGCGGCGGGAGCGGGGCGATGGCGGCGCAGGACGTGCTGGGGCAGACCGCCCGGCTGGCCTCGTCCAGCGCCCTCCTGCAGGTGCGGGGCCGCCCCTCCCTCCTTCCTCCTCATCCTCCTCCTGCTGCTGCTCGGCGGGGCGCCGCAGGTGCTTCCCGTGCGGCTTCTTTCACAGGTGCTGTTCCGGGTGGTCACCTTCGGGCTGAACGCCTTCACCCTGCGCTACCTCTCCCGGGAGCTCATCGGCGTGGTCAATGTCAGGTGAGGGGGAGGCGGCTGGGCGGGCACCCGTGGGGCGGCCCGGGGCTGGTGGGGCTGTGGGGCAGAGCTTGTGCTCCGCGCTGCTCTGTGCCCTGTCATTGGCGATGCTCTTGTTAATGCTGTGCAGTCTGCTGCTGTGCGGTCTGCTGTTGTCTGTGTCACAGTGTTTGGTCATTTCATGCCTCCCCAGGTCTGTTTTGGCGCGAAACACCGGTAGCGCTGGTCTGGTTTTTGTGTTTAAACCATCAGTTTGCAGAGGAAAAGCTAGATACACTGTACTTTTCCTATAGGATATACTCTGTTTCTTTGCATTTGTTCTGTAGCATGTATTCTTGCCATTTGAATCGTCACACGAAATTACTTCTCTCTGTTTTTAGGAGATGGTGATAATTTTAGCTCATATAACCATGCTTGCACACCTGTAAGAATTTGTCTGCCAGGTAGTTGTGTGTAGAAAACTGTGATGCTACTGCGTGAAGAATTTACAATTTATAAGAAGAAATAATTTTCTCTCCTTTTCTTTTTTTTTTTTTAAAGGCTAACTCTGCTGTACTCCACAGTTGTCTTCCTTGCCAGGGAGGCGTTTCGCAGAGCTTGTTTGAGTGGAAGTGCCAAGAGAAACTGGACCAAGACAATCAATCTCTTGTGGCTGACGTAAGATACCTTTAACAGTTTACTTCCTTTAGAATTTCTCATTTTTGCCTGGGAGCTCACAGAATGAGAAAAAGTGTTTATTTACTGAGGTAATTATTTCAGTATTTAAGAAGCTTCAGTCATGTTTCTGGTGTAGGATTGATGTAAGAAGCTGCTCAAGTCTGGTGCTTTAGCATTTATGGACTTGATTTCTTGTTGGAGCACATGAGGAAGTTCATTGCCAAAAGTGCCATTTCTTCTGTTGCTTGACTTTCATTTAGGCTGTAGCTGTTGAAGGAAAATCCTGTTGCACGAATACTTTTTTTTTTCTTCCTCTTCCTGCTCAGTTTTGTTATTTTATTACTCTATTTGCATTTGTGAACCTGCAACATAAATGTTTGGGTAGGAGAGATGTGAAAAGGTGAGAGAGTTGGAATCAAACAACAGGGAGGAAGTAGGGTTGCTTCTTTCAGCTGTGGTGCTGTTTATAAGCTTGAAGTCCACAAGGGCTGCAACAAGCAATCACACATTGCAGTAAAGTGGATTTTATGGCTTGTTTCTCCCTCCTGGTTCCTGGTTGTCTCCCTCTGTCAGCTCTGGCTGCTGTGTAGCCCTGCTGGGCTGGGAGGTAAATGTAGCTGCCTGATATGGTGGCAAACTACCCCTGCATGATAAAATAGTGTTCTCCCATTGGGGCACCTGGCTTTTCCTGGAACTGCCCAGCTGTTAACTGGATCTGGCTCAGGAGTGGGGGGGTTATGTGTGGTCATCTGCATCCAGATATGAAGCAGAGGGATTGTCCCTGTCAAGGAGAGGTCAAATACTAATATTTAAAATGTGTTGCTTCTGTTCCCTAAGCTGTTACTGTAGTCAGCTTGCTGCTGTGTGATAGCATTTCAAGCAAGTGTTAAATGACAGAGATGACATTGACTGTGTGCATCTTTTTTTGTTATAAATTTTTCCTTGTAGAGAAGCATAACTTCAAATGAAGGTTAACTTCAGTGAAGCATCTGAAATATGTCTTAGGAGCTTGGTGTCAAATGTCTTAGGGGTCTGATAGTGTGAGGGTCAAAGAGATCTTGCTCCAGTGATGTAAAACTTGATGGACTCTGCCAGAAGCTCTGTGTTTCTGAAGCAGTGTCAGCAGAACGGGATGTGCAGGCTGATGGGGGATCAGAACTCTTTGGTCCTAAGGCACAAAAATGCAGATATTTAACCTCATGGCTCTGGATTAGGAAATGGACAACTCAGAAAAATGTTTTCTGTGTCTTGCAGAGAGCACTTTAAGGGTGTTCATTGCAAAGGAAAACATTCATTCTTGGTATGGTAACAATGAGATTTTATTCCTCAGGGCCCTTTTTGTGTAATCGTTGTGGCCATATGTGATATTGTAATCTAATGTTTGCTTTTGTTTCCTGCTGAAGTAACATTTCCATTAATTAGTTTTTATGTTAACTTTTTAGAGTCCCTCTTGGTGTCTTATGGTCTCTTATCTTGGGCTTAGTCTGGCTACACTTGCTTGAAGTACCCGACCCTTCTGTGGTTCCTCACTATCAGGCTGGTGTCGTGGCATTTGGTCTTTCTGCCATTATTGAACTCCTGGGAGAGCCATTCTGGGTTTTAGCACAAGCTCATTTGTTTGTGAGACTTAAGGTTAGTAAAGTCCATGGGGTGTGTGCATGTAGGGGGAGTCTGTACTGAAAAGTGAAGGTTCACTGATTACTGACTTTGATCTTTGTATATTCAAGCATATTAAAACCCCCTGTATGTACTGTTTAGCACTGCATGGCCTGGTTTGTGACATATCCAGGAATTTGTACCCGTTAAAGCAAGCAAGTTGGTTTATTCAGGCATTATTACCTTCAAGATCATTAAATCCTGAAACATAGGTTTTGATTGGAGGGAGAGACACACACTGCTTCCACAATTCTACATAAAATTGTGAAATGTGTCTGTTGAGAACATGATAGTCCCAAGCAAAATTTTCTCCCTTATGTCTAAAGGACTGGGAAAATGCAATAGAAGAACTGTGAACTGCTAGAATAGAAAACTTTCAGAGAAATGATAATCTAAGCTGGCCAGCTCAGCGGCAAAAAACTGCAGTAGACTCACACTGACTTTGAAAATCTTACATTCCTACGTAAATTCTGTGCATTAAATGTATATATTTTAAGCCTGTGTATGTGGTTAGGTTGCCAGAAAATAACCCTTCTCTGTTTTGTGTTTCTTAAAGGTAATTGCCGAAAGCCTTTCAGTAGTGTCAAAATGCATTTTGACGGTGACTTTAGTAATCCTTTATCCTCACTGGGGCCTTTACATTTTTTCCTTGGCTCAGGTAAGTTCCTTTTGTTCTGTCTCAGCTGAATTTTAATTTTCCTTTGATATTTAGCCTGCTGAAGAACTTTGGGGAGCTGAGAGAAAAAGCTCCTGGGAGGTTTAAGCTTTAGAATTTATATTTGGTGTTTTCCTGACACTCATTATTGACTTGGTACTTTGACATTGAGTTAAAGGGAAGTACAAGGAAACACCTTCGGTCTGTGAAGGCACATCTTGCAAATGAGGTTATGTTATTCTAATCACACAGAGCTTTATCAGCCTGTACCACCAACCTGCATTACCTTATCAGAAGGTGCTAATCAAGTGCAATTAATTCAGGTTAAAACTTTTTCTTGACGACAGTGAAGGAGAGATAATTTTTTTCTTTCAGTTTTTGCCCTGGCTGTTGTAGATTGCCTGTAATTGATGGAAATTGGAAATGTTCTATGAAGTAAGAGATGTAGGCAGTAGCTACTCTGTCAGCTTGATTTTTGATTGAGTAATTGCTTTATAATTGGACCTTCAATGTTCTAAAAATGCTGAATAAAACATGAAAATTAGCACAGGTCTGTGATAACCTACAGGTTAAAAAAAGATAAAAAGATCAACAGCATTCTTGAGAGCTGTTTAAAGCCTTACCTAGTTTCATATTTGGTAGGCACAAAGACTATGTACATTTTCTTCTCACTATTTCACGTAGTATATAATTCTGTATTTCTAAGTTAATTTTGTTTGACTGTTTTTCTTTTCTCCTTCCTGATCTTCCCAGCTTTTATATGCCAGTGTTCTGGTAATGTGCTATGTAATTTATTTTGTGATGTTTTTGGGATCTCCTGAAGCCACAAAGAAGTCATTTCCAGTTGCTAGAGTGAAAGCTCTATTACCCAGCTTTGTGGAAGATGAGGTAAGTTGCACAATTTATTTCTTGATTTTCTTCTTAAAATCTCCTGTGAGGGCACTTTGAATGTTGCTTTTAGACTGGGGAGTTAATTGAGTGGTTTTGGGGTTATTTTTGCACCACAGAAGATACGATAGATTAAGTAAAAAATATTCCATAGAAATTGTGTTTGAAGTTTGCATTAGTGAAACTCATGTCAGAAAAACATCATGAAACTTGAACTCTTTGCAGTTATGGGTTTGTTGTTGCTGACTTGGTTTGTGCAAAATATTTATAGACATTAACTGGAGATAGACCATCTGCACTGTGCAGGGGAATGACCAGCTGTGACTGGACCTGAGGCAGAAAAGAAAGCAGAACCGTATGACAGTGCATTTTTGAAACTTTGATCTCTGCACAAAATAACCATGATGTTCCACAGCGTCCTAGAGACACTCAGATATCTCTCAAACAAAAATGAGGCAAGGAAAGAAATGAAAGGATTCATTGAGGAGGAGAACTTTCTGGCTTAGATTTATAGATTGAAAATATAAAGGTCCTTCTTGGTTGCAAGTCTTATTAGGACAGTTTGAAGAGCAGTAAACAATTCGTATCTCCAGTAAGGGTGAAGGTTATGCTGGCACATTTAACACCCTGGGTGGTTTTTTCCTAACTCTACCCTCGATTAGTGTTTTCTGTAGAATGCTCTTATGGGCACTTTGTCTGCAGCAACAGCACTTTTCAACAAGGGAATCAGTTTCTGCCGCATCAGTGATGTTGGTGCTTGAATTAAGCAATACTTTATGTTGGTGGTTAGGAACTGTGGCCCTGTGGGTTTCCTCAGCACTGCAGTTAGAGCTGCCCTACAGCTGCCTTGCTGTTTTCTATTTCTGCTCTGTAATTTCAATCACCTTTGTTACATTTCAGTTTGTTTTGTTGGTTTTTTTTGCAGACCTTTGTTAACTGGAAGGAGGCACGCTTGACTTGGAGTTTCTTCAAACAGTCCTTCTTGAAACAGATTTTGACAGAGGGTGAGGCTTGATGTAGAAGTGTGAGGGAAGAGGGCTCATGAAAACTATTTACAAAATTGACTTAAAGCTTCAGAAAGCTTGGGTGGGGGAAGATGAGGCAACCTGAATGGAGATTTTGAGGGTTCTCAGAACTAGGTGCTGTCCCATTTGACTTTGTCTCTTGAATACTTAGTATTGGAAGTGCCTGAATAAGTATTGGGAAAGATTTAGGGGCTTGTTCTGAAGTTCTTTATTTGGAACTTACAGGTGAGCGATACGTGATGACTTTTTTGAACGTGTTAAATTTTGGAGATCAAGGTAAGTGTGATGGTATTGTGGAATGGTGACAAGAGTTTTCTTAGATAGCCTGAAAATCTGAGAATGTTTCAAAGCCTTTGAGATGCATTTCAGGGAATAATTAATATAAACTTTAAGATAAAATTGTAGAATGGCCTGGGTTGGAAATGACCTTCAAGATTATCTAGTTCCAGCCCCCCTGCCATGAGCAGGGTTGTTCACCAGATGTATATCTGTCTCTTCTCCTGTGTCAGTAAATCCTTACATTCCTGTTCCCATTCAGTGAACTTTATCAGGCTCCTCTATATTCTCTACAGCAAGAATTTTAAGTGTGGTTTGGTGCTGTTCTAGATTCACTTCTGCATAGTTGGGGCTTTTGTCTTACCTTTGCCATGAGCAAACCTTGCAATTTTAAGCTGTAGTTGCTTGACTGTCAGAATTTTTAGAGAATACTGCTTCAATGTTGCACTAAATACCCCTTGTTTTCTCTGGAGATGTTGAATTAGATTTCGTGTTGTTATTGAAGGCTTGGAATTAAAATATGTCTAAAACTGAGATTGCTTTTTTTTTTTTTAAGGTGTATACGATATTGTGAATAACCTTGGTTCACTGGTGGCCAGGTTTATCTTTTTGCCTATTGAGGAGAGCTTTTATGTATTTTTTGCTAAAGTGTTGGAAAGAGGGAGGACTGTAAAGGATCAGAAGCAGGTATGTTTATTTTGGGTTAATTACATGTCAAAGGTTTGATTTTTGTTACAGATAAGTTGCATCCCAGAAGTGTGATGAACTGCAATGTGTGTTTAAATTTGAGTATCGAGGCTGTTGAAATTGAAAAGTGGAGAACAAAAATATTGAGTGAGGCTGGACCAAAAAGAAAAGAGAATAGGTAAAATGCTAATGAAATAGAAATGAAAATATGCAGTGGCATAGTGCTACCTTGCATCAATAAAGTTAACATCAGCTGCTCCAAACAGTGTGATGGAAAACCTACTCTACTGTGTATTTCCAGATATAATAAGCCATTATTTAAATAATGACATTTATTAAATAAATGCTGTCTGGAAGTACTTTATTTACTTAAATGTATCAATAGCTGTTAAATAATGTTTCTGAAGAGTGCAGCTTTGGGAAGAAAAGAATTGGATTTTTCTTGTGGGTTGAGTTATATGAGGAGGATTAATGAAGAAGAGCTTTGTTCCACAGAGTAATGTTCTTGATCACTCATGAAAGTCAGCCTGTAGCAGTGCTGCTAATTGCACAGCAGCACACAATTAAATCCTGTGCTTCAGGTCCTTGGTGGGCTGAGGGAGGTGTCTGTGTGTGCATATTTGTATAAAACCTACCTGGTGTGTAGAACTGAAAAAAAAGGTGGAATAATAAATACATAAAAAAGGTTACCAAGTTAAGAACATGTGTGTGAATAATTCAATTACAAAGGACGAGTTTCACACCTTTTTACACGATGCAAACTGATTTGTTTTTCTGAAGTAGCATTTCTGCACAAGAGTGGCTGTTGCTACATTGATTTTGGTTCATGCGATTTGCTACTTTTTTTTTTTTTCAGGATGATGTTGCTATGGCTGCAAATGTATTGGAATTGCTGCTGAAACTTGTGCTCCTGATTGGCCTCACCATCACTGTTTTTGGCTATGCCTATTCTCAGCTGGCTCTGGATATTTATGGAGGCTCAATGCTCAGTTCTGGAACAGGTAAAGATTTATAGACCTGGCAAATAAACTACCACTCTTTAGGAAAAAAACCCTTTAGCTACAATGAATTTTTGGTAAATAAGCAGTTTGGGGTTTTTTTTGCTATGAAACCGCTATTGAAATCTGTGATTTAGCTCATTAGAATCCTTTGCCTTGTTTATTCGTGTTCTTGTCAGGAGAAAGAAAACTTGTTCAAATGTACTTAAATGTCCACTATTAATGTTAACATTACAATTTCTATCTCTTAGTATCAGTGCCTGTAAAAACAAAGTGGTTTGATAAAAGAAATCATGAACTGTTTGTCTTTCCAATGTGTTTTTTAGGTCCAGATCTCCTCCGGTGTTACTCACTGTATGTCCTGTTTCTTGCTGTCAATGGAGTAACAGAATGTTTTACATCTGCCTTAATGTGCAAAGAAGAAGTGGACAGGTAGGAAACAGTGTCTCCAAAATGTTCCTGTAAATGTAGTTGTGCTGACCTTTAAGAGGAATTGGTGCTTTTGAAATTGGCACAAATAACATCCTGCCTCACAGAAAAGCAACTCCTTGCTAGACTGTCTGCATTTAGATTTAGATGTAGAAGCTTTAGCAGAAGTTGAAAAGTGTGGATAAAAAGATCAGAAACAAAGAAATTGTTAATTTAGCTTTTGGCACATCACTAATTGGTAAACTAATTTAAATGTCTGTTTTCTGCACAGATTAGCTTGAAGTTACACTTCTAAAGACAATCACTTGACTCACTGAAAGTTTGCAACTATTAACATTTTTCGTGCACAGGTACTGGACATACACTTAGGAATGATCTCAGCTGTGGGTGTGAATCCAGTGGTTTACTGCTTTGTACTTGGCTGGACTAGGTGACCTCCTGAGAGCCCTTCCAGCCTGGATTGTTTCCTGGTTCTGTGTTTAGGCTGTCTCTAAACACAGAATGTGTTTAAAAGGCCACAGATGTGGCCCTTTCGAACTAATTTCAGTGAGGTCTATTTTCCACAATCCAAGTGGGAGCTTTTTGAAGTCAGCAGGGGCTGCTTTCACAGCCCCTTTAAAGTGTGCACTAGTTTTCCAAGTTGCTGTTTATAACAGAAACAAAATAAAGTGTCGATTTGTTCTTGAGCATTCATTTTCTTTAAGATATTCCTAACATAAAATAGCAAAAAATGCACAAGTTTTTACATTATTAATAGTTGTTATTAAATTTGATTTTCTGCAATGAGCGCACAACTTATTACTGTAATAGAATTTTATTCACATAATGTAGTTCTTGGTTTAATTTGGTTGATGTATTTTCTGTTCTTTCAAATTTCTTTGTTATCATCTTATTTCTCAAATTTATTTCCACTAGGAGATGGTAAGAGAAATTCTGTTACTCATGTTAGAAAAAAAGGATCATTAGTAAATGAATGCTGTTAGCTGCATGCATTGTTAAATTATTTCTTCTTTTTTTTTTTCTTTTTTTCCCCTAGGTACAATTTTGTTATGCTGGCCTTGTCTTTCATATTTCTGTGCATCTCTTATTTCCTGACCCACTGGTACGGCAGTGTGGGCTTTATCCTCGCCAACTGCTTCAACATGGCCATCAGGATAGCTCACAGCACCCACTACATCTATCACTTCTTCAGAGAAAGCACCCACAGACCTCTCAGGGGCCTCCTGCCCTCCCCAGCTCTGCTGCTGCTTTACCTCCTCAGTGCAGTGGTCACTGCTGTCTCAGAGGTGAGCTCCTTCCTCTGCTCTCACTGGCCATGCTGCTCTCAGGTGGCTCTTGTGTCCACAAAAAGAGGGATGCCATTTGGAAAAGAGCCTGGGGGATTTGAGGTGCAGAAAGGCAGGATATATTGTTAAGAGAGTCTTTGTGTCAGTGTTCTCTGCCACCTGTATGAGGTGCATCTGACAAGTAAAATGAAGTTTTAAGCATTTCTGCTGTGTGGAGTTAATCCATGTTCTTAGTTATGAATAATGGAAATTTCGCAGTGGCACCAAGAAACTGGCATTAAAAACTCCGTGATAAAAACAAGTAACCAAAACTAGAAGGAAAACAAAAATTGCCAAGAGCACATTTAACACATCTATTCAGTACGAGATGGTAATTGTGCAGGCTGTTTATTAAGGGGATTGGAGCTTTTCAATGTACAAAAATTTGACAGCTTGAAAATCCATTATGCCTGAGAAGAGAGAATTTTATTTTTTGGAGTGGGAGATTTCTAGTTTTGTTAGAAAATAGCCTGATATGTTGCTGTACAGTAGCAGACTTGCCTGATAGTACCAGGAAGTTTTGTGTCATCTCAAGTAACACATTTCTGCATGCCAGATAACAGCAGCTTCCTCATTTACCAGGTGTCTACTGAATGGTTAATTTTTGCCAACAGAACTTAAGAAAGCAAATGCTGTGAGTCCTAAAGATGATTTATTGTAGGCTCAGTGCATGTGCAGAACGCTGCTTGGCTTGATTGTGACGTCGGTGTGTTGGACCTTATTTCTTGTTGAGACAGGGAATGTGCTTTGTGCTGGCTGGTTTTCCTGCAATCCTGTGTTTCCTTTGTTGTAGGTGTTGTTCTGCTGTGACAAGGGCTGGATGGCCAGGCTGATCCACATCAGCACAGGTGCCCTGTGCCTTGCAGCAACCCTTGTTACCATGTTCCTCTCAGAGACCAAGCTCATCCACTTTGTCAGGAGCCAGTTCCTCTCCCGCTATTTGAAGAAAGGAACATGACCTGCTCCTCTGCAGAGCAGTTCCTGTACAGGCTTGCAGTAAAGGGCTGGTTTTTTCCATAAGATCTGGACGGAAAAAAGGCTTCCACGGGTGTTTAGAAGCATTGATAAGGGAGTGGCAATGTTGACAATTGCCACATGAATATTATTTTGTCTTCTGAACTGGTCAGTACAGCAAAAGAGAGGTGAATAGTTTTCTCTTTATGCACCATTCTGTTCTAAGCTTTTCTTCAAACAGCCTCTGAAGTCTAAGCTGCATCCCCCTGGTTGACAGACTGCATGTAGAGAGCTCCCCTTCCTGCCACTGGACACTGGGAAAATCTGATGTGGCTTAGAAGGTCCTTATTTGGGATGGGCGCTGCTTAACTGGGGAGAAAATGGTCAGGGAAAAACCTCTCAAAACCAACCACAACAATAAAAATACCCAAAACTGAGGAGAACCTTGGAGCAAGGACCAACACCAGTGTGAGTCTTGTGGAGCTGATCACAGTGTGGTGCAGAGGGATTGAGCTGTCACTGTTTGAAGTGCAGAGTGGGGAACAGAAAATCCTGACGTTTACAAGTAAATTAATGGAATACACAGCATGTGTCCCTGCTGGCTCTGTGAGATTATTTCATTCAGCAGATCCTTCATGTCTGAGGGCATTGATTAACTTGTCAGAAATACTCTGAAGCCTTTGCTGGAAGAGGTTTTGGGCATTGTCTGCAGAAGGTGTTGAGTACAATCACTGATGGTGCAGTTCATAAGGTTACTCATAAAACTTCCTACTTTCATTCCATTGTTTTTTTGGGTTTGTCTGAGATTTTAAATGCTAGCATGAACAAATTTGTCTGAATAAAAATTATTTTGTCTGTGCAATTGAATGTTAAATATATTTAATAAGATTTTTTACAAGGAATTATGCATATTGAAGATTTCTTTACTGGATGGTAAATACTTCCTTTTGTTCCAGTGTTTTCCTCATATCTTGTTTCTTTACTTGTTCAATCTCAACCTCTGGATTGGCTTTTTCTGGAATTGTTGAAAATCTGGACATTCAGAAGTTCTAAAATTACATGTAAGGCTGCTGGTTTGGGTGTACTAATAGTGTATTGTTTGCTGGTCTAAGATCTGAACTGGGCAGTTCCAGAATGTACAAGTGGCAAGTTTATTATAATCAGTGTTCCCTTTGCAGTGTTTGGATGGACCAAAAAATGTCAAGGAATGAAAAATGTGTGCTCAGATGTGTGCAGTTGAAGGCTTTGAGTTTAATTATGTAGCAACTCTGCAGATCCTCAGACTGCTTAAAAAAATTCACTGCAGTGGCATTGTGGAGTTCATTCTGGTGACCTCAGTGCCCAGGCTGACATGCTGTCTAGTGTCAGGGCCTTCAGCTTGTAGTTAAGAAATATTTTCTAAACTCTGATGATTCCCACTTGGAATTGCCAGAAGTACTTTATATGTGAATTTGGTGATTGAAAAATGATCATAGAGAAGTCAAAATGTGACAGTGAAGGGAAAGGAGTGGCCTTGCACAGCCAAGGGCAGTTGTCTCCATTGCCTGGTTGGAAGTAGATGCAGACTTGCTGATTCTTCTTACGTTGTTTTGAAATTTGTCAAAACAACACAAACTCTACATTATTCTGTCCTCTTAATTCAGAATTCCGTAGTTCTTTGCCTTTTAAATTTTTCTCTTCTGAGGGTTCCTACGGCTTTTCTTTTTTCTGTCAGGTGTGGAGTTAGTTATGAAGTACAGCTTCAAATATTGCAGAGGATTGAAACTTCTTTATTATGAATGGTTGATGCCTACAACATTCTGCTTTACTTGTTTGTAGTACAAAAAATCAAGACCATTGAACCTATGGACTGTGTTTTAAGGTCTGTCTTTTTCTCTGTCTTTGGGATCCTACTGTGGCAAGCTCGCAATCTGTATTTTTACAGTGAATTTTTATAACTCCTTGGAATGAGAAATTTTGTACAGCCCTGTACCTAAAGTGCTTTGGAGATGGAAGAACTTCTCATACCAAATTGAAATCATTCTGCCTTGTCTGCTCTTAGAGCCCCAGCTGTACACTGATGTCCCTTCTGCTACTTGTAATCTCATGAGTAGAGTGATGTGAGGTCTCCTCCTAACAGTGACCTTCAAACAGTGTAATCTCATAAATATTATTTGATATAAATGCAGTGAATTCATTTAAAGACAAGTTACATTTTTACACCAATTTGTGTTGTTCCACATTGGAAATACGACTGGTCATATTTCATACTGGCAAATCTTGCGTCTCAAGTGTAATTTTATATGAACCAGGAAGACGTTTAAGGTGGCTTAATGGTTGCTCATTAGCAAATTAAGCATACAGTCATCATTTAAGCATCGTTTGTAAGCAGCTCAGTGATGGTTGACTGGTGTTTATGATGTGGGATGTTTTATTTTTAATGTTTTATGTGGCAGGAAACTGAGGAGAGACAGGAAGTAGAGACCCATGAAACCGTCTGCTGATTTCTTATTTATCAGTGGGATCCTTAATGTCAGAGATGTTAATTGCTTTATTGCTAAAGCAGCAAACTCTCAAACTCAGGGACAAAACTGAGAGTGAACTTGACCATGTCTCCCTTTCATTTTAACCCTGTTCATCTGTCAAAGGCACAACTGTCTCAAGTGTCATGAAGCTGTTTTACAGTGTTCTGAAATCTTTTGGTTTCAGCCAAAGGTGAATGAAACATTTTCTTTGGTGGAAAAAGTTATGATTTCATGCTTTGTGGTGCGTTTTTCTTATTTGCTGGATGAATGATTTTCAAGGTAACACTAAATAAAGTTCATTTCCTTTAGATTTTGTCTTTGTCTTGATTTAGGGCAGATTTTGGGAGGAAACCTCCAAATGGGGTCCCTCTAGAAAACAAATTCAAGTGCTTCCTCTCCCAACCAGCTTGGGAAAAAATTTCCTTAGACAAAAGTGGAAAAATCTGTTAATTCAACAAGCAAAGTGTTTACAAGCATCAAAAATTGAATAATATTAAACAATAAAACCTCTCGCCGTGCTGAACAGAGATGGTAAAATGGAGGGAGTCCTTGCTGTGGATGTAAATGGAGGATGTCCTCGCTCAGTCTCTTATCCGTCCCTCCAGTGCTGGGAAGTGCCCAGGCCCAGGCCCCAGTGGGCTGCAGCTGTGAGCTCCTGGTGTTTTCTGACTTTTCAGTGCAGAACAGGTTTAAACAGTTCCAAGAAAAAGAAAAAAAACCCCAAAAAAACAGTCCAGGGAACTTCTGTGCCTGAGCTAGCTAAAATAAAAGCAAAGGAGATCTCTGTCCTGCTCTGTGTCTGTGCTGCAGACAGCACAGTCCAGGAGCAGAATGTGGAGCAGTGAGTTCCTGAAAACAAACCCTGTGCTCCTTCTTTCCCCGCTTCCCTCTCAAAGCCAGTCTTAAAGGTGCAGAACCTATTTCTGGGCTAAACAGATGAATGGGGATGCAACATCATGAAGGATAGTCTTCCACTTGATGATTATTGGAGTTTTATGCGTATCATTGGTACAGCAGATGCTTAAATTTGGTTGGATTTTCTAGGATATTTTATGTATAAATTCAATTATCAACCTAAACATACACAAGATTTCCTAACACACCCAGAGATAAAATTTGCTGTAGTAGTTTTGTGAGAAGTGGCATCATTATAGTCAAATTTTCCCTCTTCGCTTCTGTCAAATTGTTTGTATGAATTGGAATAGCCAAGTTTCTTTCTTTGCTTTTACAATGCCTTGTGATAAAAACTGATCCAGTGGCCAAGAATAAATCTGATATTTAATGATGTTTTTTAGCTGAATTAGTTTGTGAATGGCAATGCTGCTATTGGGGAACTAACCAATTAACTAATTGTTCTACTGTTTGATTTTTCCCTAGTATTGTAAATATTTTATTAGTGAAAAAGTAGGGCAGGGGGAGCCCCTTTTTAGGCAAAGAAATGAGGAGTTAAAGCATTGCCTAAATGGTTAATCTGCTTTAGCAGGCACAAAAGGTAATACATAAAAGCTTGAATTGACTTCTTGGTTCATGTGAGTGCCTTGAGGTCAGTACTGTAGTTGCTTGGTTCCTGAACAGTCCTATCTAAAATCTGAAATTCTTCTTGTGGACTTCATATTTCTTGCTGTCTGAACATCATACTATTTTTTTTTGGTGGTTTAATTACCTGATTTTAAAGATAATGCCAAAGAGAGGGGATCTGAGGCTTTTTGAACCGTATCCGTGCTGAGCGGTAATGGTTTTGTTCAGCACAAAATACATAACTCATCTGCATTCTGAGGGTGCTGTGGAAATGGAGCTGGTTTTCAATATAAGCTGAAAATGAAGTTTGAAGCTGTGCACATGTGATGAGCAGCTGGGCCCTGGAAACAGCAGGGCCTGCTCAAAAGCGTGAGCAGCTGGGGATCTAAAGAGAACTGATAGGAAGTGCTTATCTCTGCTTCACTCTGGATTGCTTCCACAGAAAGATGTGTGTTCTCTCTAGTTCCTGATCTGAGCTGTGCTGCATGCACTGCCTCGCTGGGGTCTGGGAGGAGGAGTGAACCCTTTTCAGTGGGGTGTCTGTCACTGCACATCCCTGTACTGAGCTCTGTTCCTGGAATGTGATGAGTGAGTGTGTGTCCCCCGTGCAGCTAAGGCTGGATTTTCTGGTAATTGTGGGGAAAGGTAAAGGGGCTCTGGGTTTTCCTTTGTCAGATTCCTGGTTAGGTGTGGTAAGTGAGCCTCTGACAGCGCTCTGTGTGTTGTTTGCTGGCGAGATTTTGTGGGTCATGGATAATGTGTTTGGCATAATTTATTTCCAAAGTGTTTTGTGTCGTCCCACTGAGCTGAGAAAGTGGCAAGGAACATAACCATGAGGGCAGAGGTTTTATATCTGTGGCCCATTTTATAAGACTGAAATAATTAAAGCTGTGTTGAGAAGAAAAAAAAATAACTGAGATAGGAATCCTTAAACACACATCAGGTGGATGAGCAGTTCTAATCCAGTAGTAAACAAGAATCATGTTTTGTTCTTTGTAATACACTTTGGCTCCGAAGAGGGAAGAACATAACAGAGCTTGAGAGAAGACTGCAAGGTTTAGCTCTTAACGTTCTTCAATGCAGGAATATTCCAGACATACATCTTTGTGGCCCCCTTGGGAGAGAGGAGTATGAAAGGACAATGAAGGGATGTGTCTGTGTCTCAGAGAGCAGCTGAGGCACAGTCATGCTCTCTCTATGAGAAAGTGCCTTGTCATCACTTGGGAATATCTTCAACTCTTTTCTTTGTTTGTTTGTTTTGATTCTTGTTTCATTCCTACATTGGCAAGCCATTCATAACCAACTCCTGTATGTAGGTATGTCCCTTATTTGCTGTAAAAAGTCAGCCTAGCTGGTCTCTTTGCAGAAATCACAAGAGCCCTGCCCTGGGCTGGCTTAAGGAAGATGTTGGCCAGCTTGCTGAAGGTTGTGTTATGGCCTCTTTGCCAGCCCTGACAGCACGGAGTGAGGGAGCAAATTAAACTTGCACAGAAAAATTTAATTGTGGCTTCTTTTTGGTTCTGGATGCTTGACTTGGCAGTGCTGTTTTCCTAATGGAAGGGATTTGGGGAGTAATTTTATAGAACAAGTGCCATAAAGTGCACTCATATGCCTTCTCTTATTTGTGTAATGATTTTTAGCAGTCTCTCAGTGTGGGTGTGGAGAGGTTATAGGATGAGGAAAGGGAAGTGTGCTGAGTACAGTACATGTGCATGGAACAGAGTGTCCCTCTGGGGAGAGGCCTTTAGTCTGTGAGTTACTTCCCTCTCTGAATGCATTTCTGTCACTGTAGATAAAACTTTTAACCATGTTTCTGCTCAAGTGCTTCTCTAGGCAGCCAGGAGAACTTGTTTGGAAGAATCAGAGTATGCCCATGAAGCTTTTCTGGTCAGGTAGGGTTTATTGGTGCATTAAAAATACAGGCAATAGTGTGTGGCAATATTTAACTCCAGTAGTCCTCACATTTGAGGTCGACTATGTATTAACCTGTGGAAATGATGGGTTTTTCTGTGGTTCCTTCAGAACTGTCCTGATCAGGTTTAATATATTTTTCTTCTCCCTCAGATGACTTTATAACACCATAGTTTTATTACACATGTTCCTCTGAGAGCTCTGCAGAAGCACAGGATGAGGATCAAAGAAGTCCTGGGACTGCACTCAGCACAGCCAGGTTGGAGGAGAGCTCAGCAGAACCTCCCCTGATCAACAGGGATAAGTGTCAGCACTCATGGCCTGGGTCTTGGCTGCACAGCTGTGAGCACCTCGCCTCAGATTCCCGAGGAAAAGTTGTGAGAGCTGTGGAAAATGTCTGTAATAAAGCTGGGCAGGATAAAAAAAAATACGATTGCTTTCTTGAGACAACAGCTCCAAGATTCAGGATGAAAACCACCTACAAGTATACTGTAATTACAGAGCATGACTGTAAACACAGAGTTGGAAGGTGGCAGCTTGTGAGTCTTGAAGGTCCATTTCAGGGAGCTGCAGAAATTCCCTGCCAAACCATCTGCTGGTAGAGATGCTCTGAGCATTGTATATGTGCTATGCTATGAAACTTCTCTAAGGTTCAGTGGTTTTGTGCATCTAAACCAATACATAAGTTACCTTTTTGGGGTTGAATGTATCACAGAGTCACAGAATAGTTTGGGTTGGGAGGGACCTTTAAAGATCATTGAGTCCAGTGCTCCTGCCATGAGCAGGGACATCATATCCTGCTTGTGGAGTCTGTTTGCAGTTGGCTGAAGTTGCCTGAATGAAACAATTCTTCATCCTTCTCAGAAGAAGAATTGCAAAATTGTGAAGTGCAGGTGAACAAAGTCTTTTGTTGTGAAAGCCACAACTGGATCAGAAAAGCAGAATAAAATCAGAAACTGAACACAGACACCTAATGCTCAGGTTTGGTGAATGGGCATTCGAGGTACTCAGTATTCCTCTGGGGCTGACTGTTCACCAGGTGAGGAGAAAAGGGGAGGATTTCTACTCATTCAGAGGAAAATACAGTGATGTAGGTCATCTGAAAGATATTCTGGTGTGGGAGCAGGAAACTTTCATGGCTGAAGATGCATTGATGAAGGCTGAAAAGGCATTTGCAATCTGTCAAGGGAGCAGTACATCTAACACAACAGTAAGGTTGCTGTAGGATGGGCCTTGAGGTGAGCTGCAACCAATTTGACTTAATCTATTACAGTTAGGAAAGGGAAAATTAGTCTCTGTAGAGTAAGAAAAGGTGGACTTGAACGCAGAGGTTGAATTATTAAAGGAACAAGAACAGAATGGAAGTGGAAGAACAGAAGAAAAATAGTGCAGAGTGGTGTGTGCTGCAAAAAGCCTGTGTTCAGCATCTGTGATGAAGTGCATGTGATGAAGGACATCCAAAAGGCTAGACAATAAAACCTCCAGCTGTGCAGTTACTTGGCAGTGGGAAAAAAGCTTAAGCAGCTTCCAGGCTGTAGTTAGAAGCAGAATTGTAGATTGGCTCATTCAGCTTCCTCGAGGAGTCTCCTGGTCTTTGAAAAGAGCATTGCAGGAAGGCAAGGTGTGGTTGGATTTGTCAGTGCAGATTTTAGCCCATGGGACTGAAGGGGAGGTTGTTGGTTCAATCCAGATCACTTTGGTGTGGATATACCAAAATACATGGAAGAGACGTTTCCTACCTCTCCCCAAGTTTCTCTGTACCATGGCTTCGACCACTTCTCTTCTGCTAATCCATGTGGGCAGAATGGGAGAAACTGCAGGTGGCTGCAGAAAAAAAACCCCAAAAAAACCTGCTGCTGCCAGAAGCAGCCGTGACACCATGTGAGTGGGAGCACTGATCTGTGCTGGGGATCACGGACACAGGGGGTGGAGGGCAGGGAAGCTGTGGTGCACACAGTGCTTCCCCTGGCACCACGTGTGCTACCTGGAGGAACTCAGAGTGGATGTACAGGGCCCCACAGAGAGCACAGTGGCTTTTAAGTGTAATGAATTAGGGAACAGAAATAGAAAATTCGGAAGGTTATGCACTGGTAATGTTTGGATTGCAGCCAGATGTGCATTACTTAATATTCGCTATTGAAATAGTAGAAAATTGAATGTATTAAATATGGACTCAATCTTGAATGAGCAAAGAAAGGCAAATGGTAAATATTGTAGATGGTAAATGGTAAATAGTATTGGCAGATCTCCTTTTCTTTGAATAAAGTAAGGTGTGTATAGTGTACAGTAATTTGGGTAAATGAAGAAACAGAATGTAAAGAAAAGGACTGTCCCTTCTGCTTGAGGAGAGGAAACTTCAGTCATTAAAAAAGTAATAGGAGATTCTGGGAAATCACAGTTTTCCAAGAAAGAGGTGTGCTGAGGGAGTGGTAAAGTACAGACAGCATTTGGGGACACATGGCTCCGTCCACAAGGATTATACAGGACTACATTTCTGTGAAAACGTACCACCAGCTACAATTGTAGGAAGAGCTTGTGGTGCTTTGGATCAGGAATAAATAATAGGATTAAGAACAGACCAAAATACAAAGAGCAGTATTGGAAGAATTGCTTCTTGTGGTTTATTTTACAGGATGATGCTACCAGCATTATTGGCTTGAGGAGAAGTAGCTCCATGTAGTAAGGGTCATTAGTAAGGGGTGATGCTGATTTCAAGTGTGTGGCTATAGGGGAATTCCAGAAGAGGTAAATAAAACAGAAGGGAAGAGGTTTGAAACAGCAGAACACTAAATACTGACAGTACTTTTGTAAGGAGTTTGGAAAATTGTGGAATTTAATGAGTATATGAAAGAAAAAATACAAATGAAATAGTGGAATCCAAGAGGGGTAGAGCTAACATGAAAGGAAGATTGTACAGCTGAGTGTTAGAGGAGGCTTCTGTGTCTATCCTAATCAAAACTCCCTCCTCTCCCCACCTCCTTGCCCCCTACCTCCCTCCCCTTAAGTATTTTTAAGATTTTCAGTGTTAACCATGACTTCAGTTGATAAACACAATTACTTTTTATAAAACTGACTGTAAAATGACCTCTCATTAGAATAAAGGAAAAATGGTAGAGACATCTGTAATGTAGTCACAATATCAGACATCTTAACCATGAAAGGCATTTTTTTTTCTGTACAAGCTGTAAGGGTTCAGAGCAAACACTTCTGTGATGAGTCTGTGCCAAGGAAACAGGATGATTCTTGGTAGTTATGGCTCTTTCCTGGCTGTATTAGAACACTACTGTAACAATTATTTGTACTAAATACAAAGTTAGCTGCTTCTTGAAGGGGAAAACTGGAACCAATGGGTATTGAGTAAATGGAGAGCAGACATAAGCAGATCATAGCGTTGTTTGAGCTTTACTGGCTAGAATATTGGCAAAAAGGAGAGCAAGAACTTTGTGCCTGGATAAAATAAATGCCTGACAAGGGTGGGAGGTTTGCTCAGCAAATAGCTTCATCAAATTAATAAATAATACAAGTAGTGACACTGTGATTTTTCTTCAGTGATAACCAAGTATTTCTCTGTCATTAGAAATGACAAACAACAGTGATGACAAATGATTTTCCAAAGAATGCCACTGCCATGGAATATTAGCTGAAGACAGCCCTTGATTACAGAAAAAAGCTTTGTGAAGGAAAAAAGTTAAATGGCCCTTATAGTCCAAAATAGGAAACAAGCATAAATGTTGAAAGCTGGATAGGATATCTACAGTGTCACTTCATTTTTCCAGCCCTGTTATGCCACATATCTGTCAGAGTTCATGCAAACTTGAGCAGGTCATTGCATGCAGTTCCTCTAATCTTTGGCACTACAATTAATTGCAATTTTGACGACATATCTCACTTATCAATAAATCACCTGGCCACTAACAGGAATAATTGTATCAACATATCAAACCCTTGATTGGTTTCTGTGCCATTTGTTGCTGTCACAAAGTGCTTATGGTAGTGTGGGTGATGACAGCCTGCACTGACTGCCAAACACATTCACCCAGGTAAATATGAGAGTGTGTGTGTCAGACAAATCTGTACCTGTGTTATAAGATCACAGACCAAAGAAAATATTTCTGTTACTGCACAGCAAGCATTAAACATCAGTGGAATCCAGTTCGTACTGATGTATTCATAAATATTTATTAAAGTAGCAATTCCTGGGGACCATTTCTTATGGACAGCCAGAGGCAGTTTGCAAATTCACCTTTGAAATAATTTGTAAAACTGCATGTTTGAGGGTTTGTTTCCTCATTGTTTGTGTCATGGCAGGGTGCACAGGATCTTGGTGACTGTGACAATTGATACAAAGTCAGGTTGAGGTAAAGGGGTTGTGATAACCTTTGGCCAAGGGAATGGTGCCCTGCTGCTCCTGATGCACAGGAGGTTACACATCAACATGTGCTGCTTCCTGGACATGTATCTGGAGTGACTTAACTTTTCCCTTCTTTTTTAAAACATCATTTGAGAAATTGTATGGAGTTCAGTAGCTGAGCAGTATTGTTTTTGTCAAGATGGACTTTTATGAAATGATTCCGATTTCTTAATTTCTGCATGAAGGAAATAATCTGGTTCTTTGATGCCCTGAGTGCCAGCCATTGCCAACAGCACCATCTTGGCTAAAAGAGCAACAAAAAGAATTGCCCCCTGTGTCTGTGTGCCCTTGTTCCCCTCTTTGCTCTGGGTGCCATCTATGTTTTTCTTCTTGTTCTTCTGCTGTAGCAGCCATGGGACCCCAAGGAGACAATTTTTGTGTGTTCAACTGTGAAATGTTTTCATGCATGTTCCACCTGATCCTTCAGCTCAGTCCTGTATTATCTGAGCAAAGTCCATATGTAGCATTTAATAAAAGGTTTAGACAGCATCAGTTACTTCACCACCTAATTCTGGGTTTAAATGTTTGTGTTCAAAGTAAGAAGGTATACATCTGATCACAGCAAATAAAAAGCACATCTCAATTCTTTTAAAAATACCTCCATATTTTGGGCATGAATTTAATTTTTTAAATTTTAGAAATCATCTGTTGCTAAAGTAAAGCCTGGGAAAAAAAAAGGATCAAAACCATTTGTTAAGCAAATATAATTTTCCAAGAGGAAATAGATTCTGTCACCTGAATTGAGATATACTACCTGAAATTAGTTCCTTGATTACTTTTAACAGTTTATGAAGGGTTCTGACTGGTTATTTGGATTTTTTCTTCCCCTGCAGCTGTGAATTAGATGAAAAAATACTGCAGCTGAGCATAGCATTGCTTTGTCACTAGGAAATTCACTGCTGGCATTGAATTCAGCCTAGAAAAGTAAAGAGGTCATGACACAACATCTGTTTTGTGGAGAGCACAGTTTTTACCACCAGTAATACTGCAAACACTGGAGAGGGGAAATAAAACTCCAGAGCAAAGATGCTGCAAAGTTGCCTTTTTGACCACGGTTTTATGGGCTGTGTTAGCTGGATTTCCCCTCACATGTGTGTTTGGAAGGTGAGTTTGAACACAATGCTCATGCTGCTCAAACATAAGGTGGAGCTGTTTCTTTATGATAGAATTTCCACCTCCTCCCCTCCACGTCTTCCTTTCCCCCCCCTCCTTACCACATTTTCAGTGTTGCCAGTGATTTTACAGGCAGTATGCTGAAGGCACGTGACTGAGGTTTGTTAAACTCCTGTGATGATTTACATTTGCTCTTAGGTTTCATTTTTAGCTAACACAATCCATATGAGATGTTAGGGGATCTCACCCTGCTCTTAGCTGTGGTTAATCCTCCCCACTCTATTGCTGATCGGAACTGACTTGAATTCCCATTCCATGCTGCCCTGGGCTGGTTGTAACTGGGGTAGCTTCTTTACCTCTTCCTTGGGGTCGTGGCCTCTGTGTGTCAGTGACAAAAATAATTAAAGGCACAGAAAGATTAAGTATTTTTTTGTGCACTTCATGTTGTCATTTCTATATTGTTACTAATAATTTCAAGTTGTAGTTTCTGATGAACGCTTTCTGGGGGCAGGAAGAGTTGTGACATCTTTGGAAGCAACTTTCAGAGTTAAGAGTTAATGTTTTACAGTGGCTGCATTGGCAGCTGTGGCTCTCTGAGCTACCTGTCCTACTGAAAGTATCCCAGTGTTGTATTTCTCTGCTTTGAAGGGATGGTTGGAAGCATGGATGCAGTGCTCCCATGGGACAGCCAGAGACTGCAGCTGCAGGCAGCTTCCAGGAATGAGCACCTTTCCCCTGTGCCTGTAAAACCTCTCTCTCTCTCTTTTTTTTTTTTTTTTTTTTTTTTNAGGTCCTGACTTGCAGAGATTCAGACTCTTACCCTTCTTGCTAAAAGCCAACTCCTCAATCCTTCCATTATCTGGCTCCCATGAAAAGTCTCAGTTGTGGATTTCAAATCTTTTCTGTGAACTGGATGTGTCTGGGATTTAACTGGGAGACAGCCAGCAGCTCCAACACACACACACACAAAACAAACGGTGGCAACCCCTTGGGATAATGAAGGTTTCTTTACTCCCAGGTTTTGAAACGCTCCAGGTACTGAGTAATCACCTCCTGACTGCTCTTAGGAGCAGCCCCCCCTCAGTTCACCTGCAGCCAGTGACACAACCCCCTTTTTATGAGGTCGTTCTTCTCCCATCCAGTTCTGTAATGGAAAGGTTGACTCACCAACCCCAGCCCTGGAGAGGTAGATAGGATATCTCCAGTGTCATTTCACTTTTTCAGCCCTGTTATGCCACATATTAGTCAGAGTTCATTTAGTTCATTAGTTTACTTTGTAAAGCAATTACATAACTGTTACCACAATAGGACCAGAATGGTGTTTCACATTTACTAAAATAACTTGGCAATTAATTTCAAATTATCTCTGTGCAGTAATCTCCTACATATAATAGAATTATTCAGATGTCTATGAACATTTTTACATGCAGTATTAGAGTGAGTTAGATCAATCAAAAATTAATTGCATCCAAGGCATCAGTATAGCCTTCTGGGATCAGCTGAATGCCAGTATGTCACAATAAAGTCATAATAATTGATGTAGCATTGAATCGTGCCTTCTCCCTTATAATGGCAATTTTATTAGCTGAGCAGGCTAGGTGGAAAACTGAAAAGAAAAGAGAAATGAAAGTAAGTTAAATACCAGCTAGTGGCGATTAATTTTGATTTAATTCTGTGCTTCTGTGGTTTATCATCCTGACAATTTCTGTATGGTTAAAAAAGCTTGTTTTGCACAATTGCACTTCCCCTGTGCTTCCTGTTTATATATATATGTAGAGAAGAATGGGGTGTATGGCTGAGCATTCAATTCAAGCTGTCAACCCAAAATATTTCTTCTGAACTTTGATTTGATGACTTGGGCTTTTAACATGAAAAGTATCTCTCCTGGTGTTTGATTTTTCCTGGGCTTCTTTTTTTCTCAAAGTGTCACTCTTGGATGATTTATGTAGTAGAAGTAGAGTGCAGATATAAAAATATTTACTAATTCCTTGTCTAACTAGCAAATTTCTTCTGTTTATTATTTTTTTAAATTCATAAACCAGGACTACTGCTGTATCACAACTACTGAAGAGCTGTTGAACTGATTTAATACTTTGTCTTCTTTGTCTCTGGGTATTGGGGAACAAAGAAATTTTTTAGCTTCAAATTCAACTACAAACTTTTTAATGTTTTCAGAGAATCTGTGAACTAGACAAGAGTTTGTTTTCTTTATTTGAAAAGCCACACTGAGAGTCAGCAGGGATAGAAAGATAGTGAGTGAGAAGGCAAGCAGGGGTGGTGAGGGGCAAAACTGCAAGAAAACCACACTGTTGCCTTGGGTTAGGGGGAGGTGGGTGGTAGCTGTTGTTTTGTCTTGTTTTATTGCACAGGGACCTGAAAACAGATGGTGAAAATAGTTAAACACACTCAACCTGGTAGAGCTGTAGCTGGGTATTCAGGTGGGAAAAAACATTCAAACATGAGATGGAAATCCAGATCTACAAAACTCTGAACTGTCAGGCTTCGTGAGTAATGCAAGAAGGAGATATAAGAGTCTGGAAGACACATTGGGCCTGAGAGCTGGCAAGGGGAGCAATGGAGATTAATGTAGGACTAGAGGAATCTCGTGAGTCCACCTAGAGTGGCTTTTTCCCTGTGAGTCTGCCTGTGTTAGCAATGCTGCTGTATCTTGTTCTCTTTAGTGCTTCATCTACCCAGTCTTATTTGCCTACTTCATCTTACTGCTGCATTCTTAAAAGCAAGAGCAGAATCAGAGCTGCAAAGCCGTGGAGCTTGTGGACAGGCAGGAAAATGAGTGTTCCCTCAGTGTGAACCCCAAACGGACTGGATTCAGCTTGTTAATGATGGAATGTTGGAGACAAATGTGAAAGTCTTTGGACTTTCTTCACAAGAACTGCTCAGACCCTGACAGATGTATTTAAAAGCACCTGAATATCGGCAGAGAAACTGTTACCAACTCATTCCTGGAGGGCAATGCCAAGGCAGTGAGTGGAGACCTGGTGGTGTGACTGTAACTGATTGAACTATTGCAGCATGTGGGTGACTTTGCAGATAAAGCAACTAGAACTTGACCTCTGACCAGGGCATTTCATCACTACAGAGTTGACAAAATTACATTATCAGAAAAGTAGGTAAAGCATGGAAAGGGGCTGAGGAGGAGAAAAAGCTTTGAAAGTTTAAAAACCTCCATCCTTTTCAGGGCTGGAAATTTTCAGCCTGCATTTAAGCAGCCCAATTTGATTTGTGAAAACTAAACTAAAGCCAGTGTAGCTGGCCCAGTCCTGGTGCCAGCTCAGCCATCAGTGGGGCTGGATTCATCCTGGTTTTCAGGCACCTGATACATTGAGCAGGGCTGAGACCTGTGCCCCTGCAACCCGCCTGCTACTTACCCTAATTTTCCACACTGGCTCTGGAATGCCTGCCTTGGCTGGATGTGCTCAGGCTGCAGGGTGCTTAGATTTGCCCTGCAGTTGGTGACACAGTGACAGAGGATTGTACAGACAGATACTGGCTATATATGTGCAAGAATGGGAAGGGACTGTGACTGTCTGTGGGAATCTGAAAGGCAGGAAAAAGCAGGAAGAGGTGAGATAGGTCAGCAACGTATGGTTTGCATATGGTAAAAACACAACAGTTGGCAGGAATTTTTCCTAAATTATAACTTCCTAATTCGCTCCTCATTTAAATTTATCTGGAACAGATATATCTGTGGAAGTGACAGCAAAGCCTTCACGTTTGAGAGGCAATAAAATTAGCTGATGTAAAGATGCAGAACATACTATAGATTATGTAGCTGCAATTCTATGATGGAAAAAAATCTCTTCCCTTTTCCATTTACTGATTATGGATTTTAACATTTTATATGTATTATCCAAATAAATTTTTAAATGCTTAAACCCAAATTAAAAGGGGTGGAGATAATTCACTGGCATCATAAGGATATATTGTCCTGGCAGGTGTCAGGACAGACTTTCTGATTAAAGCTGCCCTTCAGGGCTCCTAATTTGAGATGAAATGCAAAATTAAGGCATGACAGAAATATTTCTCACAGTCAACAGATCAACTGTCTGATTCTGAGCAGTATTCCCTCTCACTAAGTTTCCTTTTAACCCAAGTGACCTGCAAAAAAGGCTTTGTGAAGTACATGGCATCAACAAGTGGCACTGAACACTGAAGAGCCAGCTCAGCCTTTTTAACACAAACCAGTGATTCCTAAGAGTAAAAACTGAACGACACTTGTGTGTGTGGTGTGTGTGTCTGGCTTTCCCTTTGATGAACTGAAACTGAGTTTATCTTTCATGCTTTGAAATTGTGTTGGCCTTTTCCTAACCGGAGGCATTTCATTTCTTTACTGAGGAATTTGGGGATATCTCCTTGCCTTTTTGTGCATCTCTGGGTCATTTGTAGCAGCTGCTGTGTATCAGCACAGTTGAGGTGTTTTAATGGCTTTAACCTGATTACCCTGCAGGCAGTTTATTATTTTCTGTTATTTTTCCCTACCTTCCCTTTCCCTTTCTGTATTTCTCCCTTCCTTTCTCTCTGAGCGCTGCCCTTTCAGTAGTTGGTTTGCTTAGGACTGAGCCATTGATTTCCCTGGTCCTCTGCATGTTTTTCTGCCAGGTTCTGGGTCCTCTTTTACTCTCATTGTACAAGATTTTACTGCTTGTATCCTCCAACACAAGAAAAAAAAATTGTAAATTAATGCCTAACTTCTTATAGTAATGAAGAGTTTATTAGACTGCTTGTAATTCTATCTTTTATTTCTCAGTGTGAAAAGAATTTTTTTATTTGACTCAAAATTCAATCATATTTGAGGGATTTAACTAAGCTGTTATTTGTGATCTTCATTCATACAACTGTGCTTTGCTTTTTACTGGCAATACATGGGAGGCTATGCATTTCTTTTTTTCTATTTTTGTGATCTGTAGTTGTGAAGTACAGTGTTTCTTCTCCCCTAAGGTGTGCTTGTGTAAACAGTTTTCAGTCAATTATGAATTTCTCTACAGAATTTTGGGTATTTTTCCTAAAATTACAGGAAAAGCCTAGTGAAATTTTGGGCTCCCCAAATTCACTCCCTGTCAGGTGTGTAAGGTGCAGTCAGGGATCAAGCTGGCATTGGAATTCAGTTGATTGATGTGGTTTCTGTTCCTCTCCTGAGTATTACTCTCCCAGGTTTTTGTGTTGCGAATTCAGGGCTACTTTGAGAGGCTCAGGAGTCCTGACAACACTCCAAAAATTTAGCTTCCTACCGGAGCATTACATTTTTATATTTCTATAAATGGATTTGTGAATAAGACTCATTAAGGTTTTTGTCTTACAGTAACTGAAAAAAAGTGTTTTTCAAATGAGGAATACTGGGAAATAGCTCCATAGGAGCCCATTTATCTGCCTCCTGTAATCATGGGTTACATTACTGCACATAATGCTCGTGTGCCTGAAGCAATGCCATATTACAGCAGCAAAAATAATAGCAATGTCATTTTAATAGTTATATGGAAGTATTTCCCATAACAGAGGAGTTATTCTTAACACAGCTGATTTTTTTTTTTTTTTTGTCTTCCATGGTTCTCCAGGGAAGAGCTTTTGTGATGTTAACAGAGCTGGGTATTGTCTTCATGTTTTAAAGCTGTTCATAAGCATATACACAAAATGCTGTCTTAATTGTATACTTGTTCTATCAGCCTTTTATTTATTTTCTACAGCTGAAAAAAAGAAGCACCACTCTATGTTTAATTGTAATAATTCTGTGGGTCTGACTGTTGTTTTGGGGTTTTATGGCTGTTACTGAATCACCAGGTAGGAAGGATTATTGTCAGTGACTAATCACCGAGGCTGCTTTCTTCAACTGCAATAATATTTCCACGCCTCTCCAAGTATGTCTTCATTTACTTTTCTTTTCAAGGTGCTTAAAAGATGTTCTTTCTTATTTTTGGTATGGACCTTTTTATTCAAATTAATTAAGTAGCAATAACTTGGCAACTTCAGTGGGAACAGAGACCTCTTGGGCTGGAGCCTGGGACTTTCCAGTCTCTACCAGTTCCGTTGCATGGAAGTCTTAGCTGAGACTTCATGCTTTTAAGCAGCATCCTTTTATACAAGGCATCGCTATTTGGCATCTATTTTTACTTTCAGAATGAGAGATATTCAGTGATGAGCTTTCCCCGTGTGGGAGAAGCGATGCCACGGGGCCTTTTGTGTCTACAGCACTCAGGAGTTTCCAGAGTTGGTGGAGTGGGAGAGGAAGAGGGATCCCAACTGCACTGCACTCCTTTGTTCTGCCAAAAGATGGAGTAAATGATCTACTCAGCTGATTGTGCTGCTAATTGATTTTCTAGGCAACGAGGAACTTTTCCACAAGGAGGGAAGGTTTTCTGCTGCCTTCAAGTGTTAAAGCTTCGTACTTCTCATAATCCGTGCTAAATGTAATGAGGCAGTTCTTCTTAATGAATTGACCAAATTGCTTGGTAACAGATGGGTTGATGACAAATGGGTTTATTAGTAGTCTTATCTTATCAGTTTTTATTTCAATTATTTTGTCTACTTATGTGTGAAAGGGTTATTTTACAACAGTCCTTTCACCTCTTGCAGAGAATAGAAGTATCTGCATTATTGGTCAAAGCAGTCCCTTCTACAAATATAGGGATCCTCATAAAATCAAACTAAAAATAGTATTGGCTTGCCTCAATTACAAGCGGAAAAGCTGGCATTTTCAGTGATGCAAGCTTATTTTAGACAGTTGCCATGGAACACTAAATTTCTTTGGCAAATAAACACGTGTGCTGTAAGCGTAGCTGGATATATATTGTCTTTTCCTGCAGATTTTCACTGTCCGTGCTGAAATTACCTGTTGGATTCCAGTGACTGAGCTTCTGCCATCAATTACACAGGCATGAAGGCAATAAGCTTTGGTTTTTTCCTGTACCTTTGTCACTGTATTCACCTCACTCGGTGTCTGTCTCTGTGCCAAAGGATTCTGTCTAATTGTTCCTCTCAGGTACGCACCGAGTGACTCGACACAATTACCACCCCCTTGAGTTAGGGGCTGCCAATCTGAACCACTGAGTAAGAAGTGCTTGGAAGACTAATCAGGATAAGTTGAAGGAGGCTGAAATCACAGGAGACAGACTGTGCAATTTAGATTCATCAGGTAAATGAACTACAGACGTGTATTATGGGTAAAGCTGGTCCCAGAGTGGCTTTTTGTGTGTGGTAGCACCATGGTGATTTTGCAAAGGTGCAGCATGGTGAGCTGCTGTTTTTACAGCAGCCTTCAGTACATGGGCTGCATCTAATGTCCTGTGTCTTCCATTGCTCAGACTTTATTATCCCCCAGCAACCTCATTTATTTGTAGAAATCTCACCTGTACAAGTGGTCTCATTTGACTGCTTCCAGAAAATCCTTTTTTCAGTCCTGACTTTGTAGCTCTTCAGAGAATTGAAAGATGGAGGACTACTTTTAACTTTGGACATTTCCAGTAATGCAGATTTTCGCCTTTAAATGTCAGTAACTTGCAGCATTGGAACAGAAGTGGAGTGCCTGGTGGGTGGTGTAAATGGGGCAGAGAGGTTAAATGACTTATTTGGATGTACTTGGGAAGTCTGTGTCAGAGTGCAGTCCACAGTAGTTTGGATTTCGTATCTATTTCAGGTTACAGATGATTATATTATCAACCTCCCAGTATGAAATCTTAGACATAACTCCTTGATTCCTTCATGTCCTACAAAAAAACCCCACAAAAGTAAGCACTTAATAGATGATAATGTGGAATGCAGTGTGGGATGGTGAAGGAATAACACCACCAAATTGGAAGGTCATTTTGATGAATCAGTGAATTTTCTATATTTTGGGCATTACAAACTCTGGCAGCTCTAACTGTGTCTTACAAGACTTTGTTCAGCTTTCAAGTGCATTTATATAACTTTCACCTATTATTGTGAAAAAATGGGAGATATTGTAGCTAGATCACAAGTTCACAGGAAGAATGCTCATACTGAGAGGATGAGGAGGAGAAAAGCTTTGATTTGACACATGGTGATGAGTTTTTACTGAAATGGAGTCCTTTGCAGTGCCATATTTGCATATTGCACTGTTCTCAAAATAAAAAGGACTCCTGGGCTTGCAGCAGCTCATATTGAAATACTCTGACTTTGTTACCTATTCTATATAAGGCATAGCTATCTGGAAGAACAAACTTAAATGTTAATGAATTCAACTGCTTTATCCTATATGTATTCATTTTAGGAGAATTGGAAGGTGTGAGCAGAAGGGAAAGGAAGTAAGGGAGGAAAAGAGATGCTTTGTGTAAATCAGTTGCTTCTAAAAGTAGATTTTTCTCTTCAGGTCAAAGTACTATTTCAGAGGCAGTCAATATGTATAACACACAGGTTTGCTCCTCCATTTCTTAAAAAAATCAGTAAATAATCCAAAATCTGATCCTGTTGAGGTGAGCAAGGTGAAGCAAATTTAAATTTACAGGACACAAAGCCAAACATTTGTGAACTGGAGCACGTTGTGACAAATTGTTGCCAATCCAGTGGTGCTGTGAGGTTAGCCTGGTGGTAACTCTAACTGCTGTTGCCCTGGGCATTTGAGATGTTGTGCTGCTTGGGAAAGGTCTTCCAATGTGGAGATGACCAATGAAATATCTGCAGCTTTAAGGTCCCATTTACTGTAGGACTGTTGAAAATGTGCTTTCCCCCTGACATCCCAAACGGGGATTTAAACAGCTCCCATTTAAACAGTGGGAAGCAGATTTAATACACTGAGGTTGATCAGAGTGTGGGAAACTCTCTCTGAAATCCCATTGTTTCACTTCTGCTCTTGCTTGCTCTAGCTGTGCTGGGAGCTCTCTACAAGCTCTGTTACATCATTTTATCTGTGAGGGGATGCAGAGGTGCTGCTGAAGTGCTTGCTGTGGAAATGGGCACTGTGCAAAAGAAAGTGGCCTGTGGTGTCTGCTTGTGTGGGCACGAGGACTTGATTTAAAAGCTATCCGTGGCTGTTTTGGTGGTACAGACAAAATAGGAGTGGTCTCACTTCATTAGTTGTTTACACCACACACACAAAATGTTCATTTCTTCACTGGCACCAGGCACTGGGTAATCATAAGACTGTTGGTATAAATATCTTTCTTTCAAAGCATTTTAATGCCCCTAAGTAAATTGACTTGAGATACAGGATTAGTCTGCAGTCTGAGCACTCAGAAGTTAGTTAGACACTCCAATTAAAGGCATTCTCTGACGTCTTTACAGAGGAAATTGCAAACTGCAAGGATGAGTCTCTTGGTTTTAGTTTCATTTCTGGATGTCCTCTTCTTTGAGCTGTGAGAGCAGGCAGAGTCATGCTTTGGTTCTAGACTGTATTAAAGGGGGTTGTTTCATCTCTCACTGTAGCATAAATCTACAGCTAAAAAGAAGCACTTAGTGGTATAATCACACGCACCTTGATTATATTTCATCTCTTTTATCTGATCTTGCAGCTATTGAAGTCACAAAACTGTCTTTGAATTAAAGTGGATTTGAACTTTGAAACAAATTCTGTCTAAACTCCTGTGTGTATATATAAATGTATCTTAGAGATTAAAAGTTATCCTGTTGGTGTGCTGCTTTTTAAAAGCAGGACTGCAATGCTGACAGTGCAGTTTAAATTGAGGTATGTGTTTGTGGCAAGGTTGAGCGAGCTCTCACATCTGTCTCTTAAACCTAAAATATTGACAGTAATGTAATCAAAGGCTTTTTATAGAAGGTTTCCTGAGGCTGTCTGTCAGAAACCTATTAAATCTGAAAAAGAAACAAAACCATACTTTGCTAAGGCTGACTTAAATGATTCAGAAAAATCCAGATCTCCGCTGAATCTCTCTCTCATTCTTGACATGAGATTAATACAGACTTTGTGAGCTTTTCCACGTTTCTTTCCTTGTGCTTATTTTTTCAGCATTTTAAGAGGAGAATGCACTGGAAGACCCTAGAGCTTTTAATGGCTTTCCTCCCCCTTTTCTTTCTCTGTGCTCTGGTTAAAACCATCCACTGGGGCTATTCCTGCCAGGGCCTTTACTATTTCAATCTTTAACCTTCCTGATGTAAAGACCCACTTTTCTTAATGAACTGACATTTTAAACGTATGAGTTTGTTTTAAAAAAATTCAAAAGGAGCAATTAGAAGGTTTTTTTTAGAAGTAAATTACCTTAATTCCCAGCTACAGCATGTACTTAATGATGGGACTAGTGGCATTGATGCACGTATCTTCAATTAGCTGACCCATGACCCTTCATGTGCTACTTTTATTCTAGCCAGGGATACATTTTAACCTCCAAAGTGTCTGATACGCTCATCACAGAAAATTGTGCTATTCTTTTAAGTTTCTGTCAAAATTTTTTGGGGAAAAGCCTCCATTTGCAGGAACATCTGTAAATAAAGAGTAAGTGTTTGTAAATAGTCTTCTATTTGCTCACTTGTGGCTTCTAATTTAAAAGATGTTTCTAGCTGAAAGCCATCTTACAGTTGGTTGCTCAAACTAATTGCAGAAAGTGCTTTTAAAAAAAAAAAGTACATCTAGTGGGGTGGCTCCTACT
Organism: Cyanoderma ruficeps; assembly: GCA_008694505.1. Classification (NCBI taxonomy): domain Eukaryota; kingdom Metazoa; phylum Chordata; class Aves; order Passeriformes; family Timaliidae; genus Cyanoderma; species Cyanoderma ruficeps. The sequence continues at coordinate 3,472,227 of VZDJ01000040.1, forward strand.
TCATATGGCTCTGTCTTGCTACTCTTGACATCTCAAACACACTAAAAGGAGTGTCCATTCTAGTCACAAGCAAAGTTCTCAGAGGTGCCTTGTGTTAACGTCTCAGATTTGTGAGGGTAGGACTGGATCCTCACCTTTCCCAAATTATTAAAACTCTCCACTGTTCTTTATGTTAAAATGAAAAGCTAGTTTATTATTGTGGCTAGTTGACTGGCCATGAATACATCAACTCTCCTCCAGCTTATTCTACCTGTCTTGCAAATGCCTCAAGCTTGGGACTCCTTAGTCTTGTTTTCTTCTGCACAGAAATAAAGTTATATTATTCATTCTGCTACCTTTGTTACAAGTCAGTAAACAAATATCTGTTCTGTTGCTTTAGTTTCCCTAAATATCAAGCAGTGGCATTAGGACCACCTGGCTGTGCACACTTTTGTTTTGTAGGTAAATTATTACTTTGTGATTTGATTTTGTGGAAATATAAGTGAAATATAAGTGAAATATATGTTACGAGTTTATAACAATATCTCCTATAGACTGCCCTGGTGCAAAGCTGCTGGTACTATTTCCGTCTCCAGAGCTGAAGTAAGGCTGAGAACATCTTTGTTGCTTTAATGTTAATCCTGGAAAAGTAGTCATCTAATAGTTCAACAGCAGTATTTTTCTATGTATTAAAAAAAGCAATAACTACAAATAAACCAAGGAATGTTCTTAGTATTTGGTAGGAGGAAAAATCTGATGTGGAAAATCATAAACCCTGGAGCTGATGGGCTATTTTCTCCTAGATTTGGTTCTCTAATATTTCTGGACTGAGATAAAGTTTCTTGCTCTTACCTTTATTGTTCTGTTTTCATTATAGTTAATATCTTAATCTGCTTTCCTAAAACTAGAGGAAACCATTACAGCTTCTATGTGCACGTTCCCTGGGAGAATTGATTCTCTGGGAGTTTGTGGCTGTGTGATTTAGGGTTGGGCAGGGTCTGCTGATTAATTTTCTTCTTACTGTTCTTGTGGTGCAAAGGATGAAAACAGCATTATGTTATGAAGAATGTTAAAAATTGTGTCTTCTAGGCTTGTTTTCTGATTTTTTGTAAAGTGCTCAGAGTATCCTGTAATGCTTCACTTGAGTTAAATCCCTTGCAGAATTCAATTCCAACATGTTGTGAAGGGAGCTGTAGTGTGCTTGTCTGGCCCAATTCAGACTGCTCTCCAAACCCGGATCCTGTTTGTAGCAATGCTGGGGCAGGTGCCTAGGAAAATGCTTGAGAGCAGGAGAAGCACATAATACCACTTCCCTCACTATTCCAGTGATCCACTTTATTTCTGAACCTTGGTAAATTTTTATATCCTAAGGGAATGAGTTCTACAATGTAATTACACATTGCAATTTCATTTGACATCCTATAGCTCTTGTATTATGAGAGTTATTGAACACTTTTTTCCTATCTAAATTTTCCCCGTCTTCTAATATCTTAAAAATCTTCATCATACTCTTATCTGCCTCTTTTCAAGATGTAGTACTGATATATTTAGTTTAGAGCATGCTTATTCCTTTGCTAATAATTCCTAGTATTTGATTTGATTTTTTTTTTAACTGCTAATGAAGTCTGAGTCGAGGTGTTTACAGAAGTGTAGCTTGTGGCTTCAAAATCTCATTTCTAGTTAATAGTTTCCAAGTCAATCACTCTGTGTATAAAGTAAGGATCATCTTTCTCTGCATGCACTACTTTGAATTTGTAAGTGTAGTTTTATCTGCTCTTCTATCAGTCACTCAGCACTGTCGGAACCCTCCACAAATCTCTGCAGACAAGTTATATTTTTATTATTATAGATGCTTTCTCAGCATAAGCAGAATTTCTCATCTTGGTATTTGCCCCTTTTGCAGACGATTTATGAATATGTTGAACAGTTTAGCCTTTAGCAGAAATCTGTGCTATGCATGATCTCTGCATGATTGCTGCTTGAGCAGTGGGGCCACACTGGAGGCTTCCTGGGTTGAATGGTGAATTTATTTTTGTATTAGATGGTGGGTTTATTTTTGTATCATTCATTTGCAAACATTTAACCAATTTAATGTGTATATTTCCATCCCTCACAAATTACTTTAATGAGAAATTTCACCAATGTGTGTGATCAGAAGCCTTGTGGAAATCCAACAATGCTGCATCAGGCAAATATATCTTCTCCACATGCCTGTGACTTTTTCCAAGAACTCTTGTAGCTCATGAGTTGTGTTTTCTTCTAGAAATACTGTGTTGCCTCTTCCTCCATATGTTCTGTTTATGCATGTGTCCTTAAATTTTGCTTCACTTCAGGCAGTTCTCCTGCAGCATAAGCCTGAGGTTCTGGTCTCTCTTCCTTTAAATTCTTTAAATCTGAGTGCTTTTAAAAATTGAAACTGCAGTTTGATACCTTCAGTTTCTCTGGCATCGAGAGCTGCTTACATCCAACCTATTGCATTTGTTTGCCTTAGTACTCAGGTGTTTGATTTCTGACACTACCCTTCTATTTGCTTGTTTCTACACAAACAAAAGGAAGAGAAAGCAACTCAGGTTTTATATTATTTTAATGTGAACTGAATCAATACCACAAAAACAAATGGTCCTGGGCAGTTGTGAGAGTACTGAGATAGAAATAATTGATGCATACAGCCAGTTGGGACGAAAAGGGAGAAGTCCCTTATTCTTACTGACAAACTATCCCTTCCCACAGAAAGCATCTTTAAATTCAATAATCTGTGTTGCCTCTGTGATCTACCAAGGATTTTAATAGGCTGAGTGAATCCAGCGTCTTGGCACAGGCAGTGGATTATTGGGCAGGTACAAGCTCTGCTCTGTGAGAGTGATAAGATGTCTTTAAGAGGGAGAAAGAAGGAATTGTTTTAAGTGGCTTGTATGGGATCAGATGGACAGAGGCCAACTTCTCAGCTGTTTCTAGGACATCGATGGATTGTGTGGATTTGTGGAGAGTTTGATCCAGCTGCTTAACACGTGATTTCGTCCTTGTGCTGCAGGCATGTTGTCAGGGTGCATGGCAGAACAGTTTAGTTGTGTGGGGTAGTTTTGGTCCATGTTGACTTCCTCAGTGCCATGTTTGTTTGTGACACATTATTTCTGATGAAATTTCTTACCTGTCTGAGTCAATGTTACTGTAATGGAAAAGTTTTTCCCAACCAAGCAGATATGTGGAGTTAATTGTTTGCTCTGTCTGCAGCCACCTGTGCCAGTAGAGAATTGGATTTGATAGAAGAAAAAATGAATGCTTTCCAAAGTCAATTGATAATAATTTTGGCCTCATTTTCCTTTACATTCCTCCATACCTCCTTATAGGCGTGGAGGCCCCTGAGCCTGTCAGGGAAACTTGTAGGCCAATGCCTTGGAAAAATCTACCATTGGCTTCGGGAAAGTCTCATAGCTTAGGCTGAGCAAAAAGGCTTCCTCCATGGTGCTCTAGAACATTGTATCAATCTACCTCAGTTCTGCTCTTCCCATTGGCCTGTGGGCCTTGCCCACCTCTGTTGTTCATGTATGTCCCCAATTCAAGAAGGTTTTTTCTTTCCCTGTTTCCCCATTGGCTGTGATATCGCTGATGGTCTGCCTTTATGTCCCCTTGTCATGGTTTGGAAAGACAGGTGTCTGCCAGGGAAAAGCCAGAGCTTCCCTTGGAAGGGATAATGTAAACACCCTCCCTCCAAATTATTATAATTTTGAAATTAAGGGGCTTTCAGGCAAAGATATGGTAACAGGAATAAGAGTTCTTTACTAGGAATATTAAAAATGTAGTAGTACAAAAAAAGTGCAAATGGACAAAAAAAGAAAAACACTGACAGAGTCAGAATACAGGCTGACACCCTGTTGGTCAGGGTGTTGGTAGCAGTACAATTAAGTCCTTCTGAAGTGACAGATGTGGTTCTGTTGGAGCAGAGATGATCCTGCAGAAGGGTGGAGTTTTCCTCTGAAGGTCCAGTGGTGGTGAGATGGGTCTGGTCTCCCTCTGGGAATCCAGTGCAAACAGGCTGTGCTGGTGCTCTGAATCTCAGGTTTTATCCAGGTAGGAATGCTGGGCTCCTCCCCCTTGGTGGAGCATCTCCCAATGGGATGATGGAATTGTATCAGCCTTGCAGTGAGCCTGGATGGCCCATGAACAGCAGATATCCCCTGGAGGGAGGATGGGTGGTGGAAGAGATAAAGAACACGGCCCCAGCTGGTTTAACAGCTGCCCATTAACAGAAGGCACATCCCCCGCCCCTGGAGTTATGAGGAATGGGCCATAGAAGAGATAAAGAAAACATCTCCCCAAACAGTTTCAACAGATGGCAATAGAATACACACTTTTGGTTACATCTTGCATTGAACCCGACACGTGGCATTTTCACCATCCCACCACGCCACCACACGTTGGTAACAGCTGTAGTTTTTCTCCTGTTCACAGCTGTGGCAATGAGCAAAAATTAGGCCTTCCTATATATCTGTTTTCATTGAAAAAATTGCATCCATTACTCTTTTTGTTTATTCTGCTTGTGCTGCAGACAGAATAAATAGTTGTGGTAAGTGATTGGAAGTCTAGATTCAAGTCACGAAGATGGAAAGAGTGTTGTGCAATGTGAGATACGGGCAATTGGTTCACATAATTTGGTGTATGAGTGGCTATTTTAGAGACAGATTTTGTATGTTTCTATTTGAGCTCTCTCTCAAAATACACAGTATATATGTGCACTTTATAGCAACAGAGTGTTCTGGTAATATTTTGTCTATAGCATACGCCAGGGAGTCAAAAAATACCTGTATTTGTTTGGAAAGGAGACGGATATTTTTGAACACAGTTGAATTGGATTTTTTTAAAGCTTGGTAATGTTTTGAGTTCTCTTTAGACCTGTTTCTTTTTGCCCTGTTTGCTCTTATCAGGACTTTGTTCACTCAGCTGCTGAAATGTAACGCTAATACCTTTACAGGCTATGGATCCCATTTGGAAACCCTTTTTCAGTTACAGAAAAGGACAGAAACCTCAGGGGAAAAATTGCACACATTTAAAAAACATACCACAGAAAAAAATACCCTCTGTGCCCTTAATTAATTCTTTCTCAGCATTATAATGTATTATAATCTGTAAGTCTGATACCTGCCTTGTGACAGAGAATGGTTTAGGGCCTGCCTGCCCTATCTGCATGCAGCTGGTTCTATTTTCTTTCATCTATTCAATACCATTTATATTTTATGCATTTAAAATGACAATTTACAGTTGGCTCAAGGCAAAATTGTACAGTCAAGTTTTGAATCTATTCAAGGACAGAAGCACCACAGGGGGGGTGTAGGTGTGCAAATGTTAGTGAGGCTCACAGGAGCACTTTGTCGGCACCATTGCTGCCCCAGTGTGATTATGATGTGAACTAATTAGCATGATGTCACTGTGTCCCCAAGTTTGAAACGGCTGTTTTGAGTGTTGCCAGATCTCTCTCCTAGTCCAAGTCCATCTGCTTCTGCTGGAATACATGTTAAGATGGCAACTACCTACAATGCCTGTGAAATATATTTGTTTCTAGAAAATGGGATCATGTTGGTGCATGTTACTTCTTCTATGGCGCTGTTATTGCAGCCCCCAGCAACAAGTCTCTTAATTCCTTTGTGTTGTAGCTGACTTCTCATCCAATTCACTTTACCTTTCTGGCCATCCACTACAGGGTTGTTTATGCTCCAATCTGGGCAAATTTCGAGCTACACATTTACTGTGTAAAATGCTTAATTTTGTGTGATCAGTCTAGTAGGAAACGATCTGGAGGTACACTTGATACTTCCTTTTGAGCATAGATATCTTCACATAGCACACATGCTGAAACTTGATATTGCATGAGAGTGTATGCAGTGAGACATTCATGCTTGTTAGGATTGCACATTTCACAGAGGAATTTCCATAGTCAATATACAAAATTCAATCTTAGCTAATTGTGCTGTCACGTGTGCTTTTACAATTACATTGATTTTTAAAAAGCTGCTGGTTATGTTTTCTGTCACACAACCCCTTTTATCCAGTTTCTGTGTTTAATGAATTTGAGATACACAAGCATTTAGAAGTGTTATATTTAGTTTGCAATTGGTTGCCTGACAACATAGATCAATCTTATCCTTCCCCACCAGAGGTATGGGAATGTTTTTGCTGGTCTTAGGAATACTTATGCACTTACACTTAGAAAAGGGATCTGCCAACAGCATATTACAGGTTTCCATCTGGTATTTTCGGGTACCTTGTTAAAGTGTAATTATTACTTTATTAATAAAAATGAGAATTTCGAAATGGAGGGTTCAAATGTTGGGGAACAGTAGGTTTACACCTGTGCTTGCCATTACAGAACAAGGAGGAAGCCCTCTAGAAAATAAGTCTACACTGGTACAAGTGAAGGTTATTAAAGCTTGGGAATGTACAAAGAGAGAGAACTGACCCTATTGAGGGAGGTTCTTGCCTGGAGCTTCCTTAACTTGAAAGCTTGATCTAGCTTGATTTTGATATTAATTCAGTCTCACAGCAGCTTACTGCTCTTCATTCTCACAAACACACACACACAAAAGTGAAAAATGCTGTGTTCTGTAAAGTATTGTAAAGCCCTGCCCCATCGAGGACATCCAGATCTCGTGCTTTGAGCATGCAGTGGAGATCTTTGCCAGGCTGATGCATTTGGTGGCAAATGGCTGGAAGTCCATCAATGCCAGGGGCCAAGAGCTTATGGAATATCGGCAGAGCCTCACCCAGGAGCACTCCCAGCTCCCAGGGATGCCGTGGATGCAGATCCAGAGCTCAGGCGGTTCCAGACCCAACACTGCAGCCCTTGTAACACTGGCTCTTATTTCAGCTCTCACAATGTTTATGAGATGAACAAAACCCAGTTCTCCTGCTTGAAGGTCTGGTCTTTCCTGCCTTGCAAAGGCTTCCTGTAAATAATGGCTTTCCATTCATTAGGAAAGGTTGTTCAGGAAGTGGTAATAATGCTCAGTTTTCTAGCAAAAAAAAAAGCTTTTGTTAAGTTTGTGGGGAACCACAGCTTTTGGTGGATGGTGAAGTGATGAACAGAATGGTGTTTCAGTTGACACATGAAAGAATTAAAAATAATTATGAAAAATGAAGCTTCTTTTATAAAATACTATTCCAGTTGAATTTCTTTTCCTTAAATTAAAATGTCTTTTCTTTTCCTCACCCCTTGAAGTGCATGAGGGAAGGAAAGGTTTTAATGCCCCTCTGAAAAAAAACCCAGAACTAGAACTGAACTTTCAATTATCTTCATGTAACATTTTTCTGCCATTGAGATAATATGGCAAACCTTTTTGTTAACAAAAATAAAAAAAGTTTTTTTTTGTTAAATCCAATTCCTCAGTGGTAACATCTATGTTGAGAAGTTTGCCAGCTTTATTAAGAATTCTGATTATGTTGTTTTGTTGACTTCTCACTCTAATATATGTAATATGAATGTATCTTCCCTTTGAGTGCTCCCAGTCTGTGGGAGAATGGATTATAAAAGAATAGAGATAGTGCTGCAGGGAATCTCACCCCTGATAAGGTGCAGCTGCATAAGACAGGTGACCATCATTAAAGGAAAAGGAGCAGGGAATGCTGATTTGTACTGACCAATCCCAAAAGAGTAAAAGGGCACACAGGTGTCAGGCATAAGGGAAAAGAGTATCAAAGGTTGTACTGGAGAACAATAAAGCACTGAGGCTTGAAACCATTCATGGTGTCAGTTGTGTGTCCTCTGTGACCAGTCTGCTGCTTATTCATATTCAGACACTTCCAGGACTTGTATCACCCAGGATCTCCTGTTTCCCGGTAATTCAAAGGCTGAAAATTGAGAGTGGACGCTGGTGTATTTCAGCACATCTAGAGCTTTAGAAAAATTGTTCCTTAAATCTGTCTCATTTTGATAATTGCTTTTTAAAATTGTAATACTGACAGCACTGTAAATATCTCTGGTTTTGGTAAAGATTCTCTGCCACAGGACTCATTTATTAGTTGAAGGATAAGTACATTAGGAGAGTTTTCAATGAGTAGCTCATTGTAGAAATTGATACTTTCCTTGGGATTTGAACTTCCTCTTGGTAGAAGTTTTAATCCCAGACCTTTAAAACACCTTCCAAAATCGTTACCATTTGAACATGCTGTGACAAAAGTTTATAGTTACAAACGTGAAGCAGCACCAACTTTTTCTTCAGGACTTCCATGGAGATTGGGTTACAGACTCAGGAGGATTTCCTCAAACACAGGGATCATTTGGTCTCTGTGTGGCTGGCAGAGACACTAAAGAGCTTGGTTGTACACATACAGAGTGTTTTCTCTTTAATAGTTGAGTGCTTTTCCCCTAGTGCTAAGTATTATTGAAACTAATGAAAAGGTGTTTAGTTATGAGTAGCAGCAATAGAAGTGACTTGTAGATCTGATTATAATATCCATTCCTTATAAGTACACCAGAGGAAATTTGTGGGGGTGGATTTCTCAGGTGCTGAATCTCTCCGGAAGTGTGAGATAAGTATTTGTGCAATGGAAGTAATGTTTCTTTGAAAATGTTACAGTTCATATGCTGCTTGATGGCACAGCTAGTCTTTAGCTGGATGAGATAAATTTGGTCATAACAAATCCAATTTGGCTAAGCTAACTTGTTCTAGAAACGAGTCCCAGGGTAAACAATGGAACCCAAACAGAGACTTCAGGCTATCATGGCCAGTCCAGAGAGCAGACATATCACTGGTCAGGGGCTAAGACTCAGACCAATCAGTTGACTAAGCCCAAGAGTTTTTAAACTACTATTTAAGGAAGTTCCAAGCAATAAAACATGCTGTTTGCTAATGACCCTCAGTGTGTACTCTGTTCTGTACCCAACCCACAACCATCACATAGCAGCTTGAAGACTTTGTTTGCAGCAGATTTGGATGGCAGCAAGCTCCAAAATGCTGAAACTAAGAACATCATGGAGGCTACTTTGTTCTCTGCAGCTTTAGGCTTCAGCTTCATGGTGTGCAATGTTAAATATCGAACTAATTTTATTAAAAGCAATGCAAGTCTATCTTACTTAGCCAGTGATTGTATGGTATGTCGATAAAAAGGTACCTGAGTGAATCTCAGTAAGTGCAGGAATGAACTGCAGGAATGAACTAGATATACATTTAATATTCCAGGTAGTAATTTGGATCTGTAAGGATGACTAGAAACAGACAAAATGATCTTTTTCAGGAGACTGGATTATTCCCTTTCAGGTGCATATTGAATACCCCAGAGGAATAGCTGTTCTTTAATGCAAATAATGGTAGCCTTTGAAAGGGGAAAGTGATAATTCTAATTGCTTTTTGGTCATGATTGAAGCTGGGTGAGCAGCACAGTTGGCCCAAGTTTCTGTGTATGGACTGTTTTTTAGAAGATTGTCTATATATGCAGACATACAATATGTATGTAATGGTTGAATGTAGTTGTATCTATGGAAACATGCATGAGTTGCTCTATAGGTGTGAGCTGTGGATTTTTTATGTGAGGGCTCAGTTAAGAATCTGAATATCATTGCAGGACCTGACACTCTAGACATAAACAATAGCACCTATACCTTAGTGCTAACTGAGTCTGATGAAAATTATTCTTTCCAAGAGAAACTTGTTTAGCTTGTCCAGTAAAAATTGAATGGACCTCTCTTCTCTGCTCTATATAAGACCTCTGGGAAACATTAAATTTGAAATCTAAAAATCAAGGAATCTCTCAGTAATAAAACACAGTCTGTAAAATGTATTCATTTATTGTTAGCTGTAGTACCAAAACCTGGTGTATTTTTAGAAAAAGAGAATTGATAATAAACCCCTGATGTCAGTAGCTTCTGCAAAACCCAGAAGAAGACTTTGTTTATTCTGTCCCTTTCACTGGCAGCTCCTGCAGGGAATGCTGTTGTCTCCTACTGGAAAGTCCCTGAGCTTGTAGACAGTTTTCCTCCTACCTCCTCTTATGAGGAGGATTTGACAGAGAGGTAATAGTAATTTCAAAGGACCACGGAACATTTATATGTTCTACATCCTCTTTTGGACCTTCGGTGATTTGACATCCTAGGAACTAATTTGATCCCACTGTAGATTTAGAGAATTATTAAAAAGCATAATAAAACCAAGGCCCTTCTCCACACAATACTGAGCATGTTTATGAGTGCAAGAAACAGATGTTTGTAGGGGCACGTCAAGATTTTCCTTGCTGCTGTGCCCTAATCTGAAAATAGGGAGCCTCAAGAGGGAGTTGGCTCTGTGCAGCTGACTCTGCTCCCCCTGTCTCAGTCATGAGTTGGGAAGAGCTTGGTACCGCTGTCAGCGCCACTGAGAACACATTCGTGCTCAAAGATTGGTGTGAAAGGTGTAAGGAAAATAGAAACTTGGGGATACGGAAAAAACTTATTGGTATATTTCACTTTACTAACTTCAGGGTTCAGCAGGCAATATTCGTCTTTATTCCAGGCCAGAATGAGCCCTAACACAGAAACAGTCACAGACAGAAGGTTAAAATGAAGACAAGAGAATGGCTGGAAGAGGCAAAGCTTAGGCATAGGCAGAGTAGTATTATAGGGCATTGCTAGAAAGGAGTTTAATCTGCTTATGTGACTCAGCCATTTTTGTTGTGTGGTGTGTCTGCACGAGCTAATTGAAGGTGGACTTACAAGAGAAATCTGTGAGTTGCCTCTTGAAGGCCAGCAGCAGTGAAGAGCAGTTTCAGATAAGGAAGGCAATTAATTTGACATCTCTGGTCATGACCTTATTTTCTTCTTTAGCATGCAGTGTTCGAAAAAAGGGGAAGGGTTGCTAGAAGTGCTTGAGGAGGGCTGTTTACGGGCTTCTCAAGTTGGCAGCCACATAATTTTTAAATCCATCCGTGGGATGACATTCTGTACAGCGCAGCTGCCCCTGAACAGCAATATTTTTAACCTATCTTTTATAAAAAATATATCTACTCAAGCAGATCTCTTGGATAGGTAATGCCACATTTGTTCACGAATCTGGTGAGCAAAGGCTGAAAGAAATGCTGAGTAGATGAATATTGTGCTGTGCAGCCTTTGGAACTCCAGATAAAGTTTTTCTGTGCAATGTAAAGTATTAGTAAGAATTCTGTAAAATTTCCAGTATGAAGGCCTTCAAAAGTTTACTGTCACTGTCCAGTACATTATTTAGGCAAAAGAATACCTTGCTCTTTAAACTTTCAAATAACGTCCTTCACAGAAAGTGATAGATGTGATAATGAAGTCAATTTGTTGTAACACAAGACAGAGTTAACTGGTTTCGTGGTATTCATAAATAAATCATAGGTATTTTCACATAAAGTTTAAAATTTGGTTTTGAAGAGAAAATCTGGTTTGCAACAACTAAGCTAATTCATACTCTATAGGAACAGGTGTGGGTTTAGGGCAGAGGTTCAAATACATGATTATCTACTTTTTCTTTAAGACAGCTTTGCATGGCCCAAGGAACCAGTACCTGGTTATAATGCATTCAAAGTACTTTTTTCTTAATTAAAAATCCCATATGCTTTGGAGGTGCAGGTTTTGATCATGCATGTGTGTTGTTTTTGGCTTTGGGGTTTTTTTCTTTCAGCTACACAGAACTTAGAGGCTACTTCTATAAGAACTGCTCTATAAGAAGTGATGTGTTTTTGTTTTAAATAAAAACTCTTAACGCTGTTAATGATGGCTAAAAGCTTGTACACACCTGCATTCTGGACCTAGACTCCAATGACAAAAGAAAATCCCCATCTCTTCCCTGTTAGTTGCTCTTTGGGGTTTTTTTTTAGCTTTAGTGTGGGATGGACAGATGGGCTCCAGTGGAAATGAAGGGGTGACTTCCCTTGTGGCCAGCCTGGGTCAGATTTGGCCTGACAAGCCCTGGGCTGCAGAGCTGCTGAACGCCCCAGTGAGCCAGGCAGCCCTCAGGGTGCTGGTCAGAAGTGCTGATGCTCTCTGATTTCCTGCCATTTGCTATTTCACTGCACAATCATTGATATCAGATTTTTTTTTTTTTAATATTGGATTAACATTTTCAGATAAACTGTAAGCCTGGGGGTGCCTAGTACATTGTGAGAGGTTGTTAAATGGTTTATGGTGATTGTGGGTTTACTCTTAGTTAGTTGCTTATGTCACGATAGTTTAGGATTATTTTGAAGATGTTATGCCTTGACATTAATATGCTAAACACATAGAGGATTTTTTTATATCAGCAGCAGAAATGTTAAATATGGCATGTCAATATTGGTTGCTATTAAAAGGACTGTCTATATTAAATGAAGCACTAGGCTTTCTGGTTGGCAATGGTAATGAAGAAAGAATCCTACAGTATTCTGAGTTGGAAGGGACCCACAAGGATCATCAAAGTCCAGTTCCTGACCCTGCACAGGACAATCCCAGGAACCCCAGCATGTCCCTGAGAGTGTTGTCCAAACGCTTCTTGAGCTCTGTCAGGCTGATGCTGTAACCACGGCTTTGGGGAGCCTGTTCCAGTACCCAACCACCCTCTGGGTGAAATTGTTTTTTTTCTAATACCCAACCTGTGATGGTGTGGTGCTTCTCCCGGGGCTTTTGCCCGTTCTCTCAGGCCAGCTCTGGCACCGGTGTCAAAATAAGGTACTGTCCTGTATTCTGGAATATAGTTCTGATCCTGTGGGTCCTTGTCTCAGCAGCAGCGTGAACAACATGAGAAATAAAGGGATGAGACTCCGGTGGGGGACTTCAACTGGGTTTTATTAAATTCACACGACTTCCTTCCACCCAGGAGTCAGCCCCCCAAAGCCCACTGGTTCACCTCTTAAATCTGGGGGTGGGGGAATGGGGAGGTTACAGCTTGGAACCAATCCAGAATAGGAAGGAAGTGACCCTGAACCCAACTGACAACCCATAGAACCAATCAAGGAACAAAGGGGAAAGGGGAAGTGGGACCCCACCAATCATTCAAAGTCCTCGCCAGAATTTTCTAGACATCAGGGTGAGGCCTCGAAGTGACAGACAGGACCCAGGTGTCCCATAAATGATGACTGATTAATAACGATAACTGGGGTAAACCATAAAACATGGGGTACATGGGGAAAACTATTGTAAAACAGTATGAAACAAACAGATGCATACAGAAAACAGGTAAAACCCCAAAACACACCGCTACACCAACCTAAACTTCTGTGACAAAAGCAAAGCTATTAGTGCAGCAGCTGAATATTTGTAATGTTTGTGTGTTTCCTCTGCTGTTCCTGTAGATCCCCTTGCAGCACACTGCAGTCATGGATCATGGCTCTGATGAGAGAATTGGGGCATTTTGCTGCGTTAAACATGGCCAGGAACTGATCAGCTGAGGGAGCCTTGAGGTCACAGGTGGTACTGAGAGACCTGTCGTGAGAGGAAGGGAGAGTGTCCCATGGACCAAGTGTCACTGCTGCCAGAAAATGGAGCTCCATCTGCCAGTGTAGGCAGAACGAGACTGGATGTAGTGAAGGGAGTGAGTGAGTTAGTTTGTGCTGTGTAGTTAGCTATTTAGTGAGTTATTTTGTGCGAGGGGTGCTGACCTGCTCAGGAAGGAGCATGAATTCCCCAGGAATGCATCTGAGATTCTGGGTGTGGGTGTGGTACTTGGCTGCTTGGCTTTTGAGGTCGACTCATTTTCTAGAAGCACGAGGCCAACAAATACAAAATTCAGTCTTGTCAAAAGTTATTTTTCTCTGGTAAAATGAGCAGCTACATCAGTTGCCCTGCGTAGTCCAAGTGACCAGGCTCCCATGACGATAAGGAAGGTGCCTTCTGACTTCAGTTGACATAGAACTTCATTTCCCATTTTGTTGGGCAAAATCGTCCTCATAAAAGTATCCTCTAAAGTTCTTTCAACTTTGAATGAACTCATTGATGCTGGGGTAGCAATAGACTTGAACTGATAGATGTAATAAATGTTATTGCCTGTAGAAAATGTATCTTTTGCCTGAGATGCTGTTACATGGTGGTAACTCATTTGATTTCTCAGCCCTTGTCTTCATCCTTTGTGCCTGTTCACCAGATTCATTTGCTTGTTCTTTATAGGCAGTTTTGATTGGCAGTTTATACGCCAGTGTAATTTAAGAACTCAATAAAAGTGCTTTTTACACAAATAATATTCTATAAAAGAGGCACATTTCTTCAGGGTAATTCCTCAGATTCTTAATGGGCCACGTAGATCCTGTATTAGATCATGGCTCCTTGTAAAGGGTTTATAACTGTGCTCAGATACTTTGTTTGGTGTGTAATCAGCTTTAATAACGGCTGTGTAACCATTCAGGGATGACAAGAAATCCTATGGAAGGAACTAGAAGGGGCTATAGAAACTTAATTAGAGTATATAAACATTTTTCTAAATACCTATAAACACATAAAATTCCAAATTGCTTTATAACTCTTTCCCATCATGGCTGAGATAGTGGAAGACTCTATTCAACCTGAGGGCTTTTCCCATAAGCAGCTCTGCAGGACTCTGAGCTGCTGCCCCATGTGTGGCTGAGGGTTTGTGCCTCTGTGGCCCATCACTCACTCTGTATCTCTGGGCAGGGGGTGCCAGGGATGAATCAAGCACACAGACATCCCTGTGTCAGCCCTGGTGTCCTTGAGGGACATGGGTGTGTGTTTGAATGGGAGTCAGTCTCAGATCACTCACAAAATATTCTTGAAATAATATACTTCCTTTAAAATTTAGTATTTTTAAAAAATACTGGGTGGTTGCTTCTTTTTCACTCTTCAGTGTTTCTTATATTTCAGTGTGATGTTTTAATGTTCTCTATGGTATTGTATTAATGCCTTAAGGTTATGCCCTCAACATATACAATATAAACAGGAGTGTGTCCAGCTGAGGTTTTCTGAAGTTTTCTATTGAAAAATCCGTGTTCAAGTGCTTATAGCTTTGCCAGTTTAGTAACTTAGGTTCAAGGTAAATGCTAGTATTTTGTGTGTCAAGTGTGTTGTTTTGGTTTTTAAACTCTTATAGATTTGGAGATTGGGGAAAAAGGAAAAAAAATCATCTAAAGTGGTTGAAATTTCTGGGAACAATAAATGGCAAGAATGCATTTTTTTCCCCTCCCCTTTAAGGTTCCCTTGATGTTTAATTTGAGGTGCTATGTTTCTAATCTGAAGTGGGAACGTGAAATCTGTAAAAGAGGAACTTTGTTATAAGCAGACTTGTGGGGTTTTGTGTGCAAATTTGTAAATCCTGCCACAGGTGACCAAAATGTAAAGCTCCAGTTTCACTGCCAGGGTGTGATGGTAAACGCTCTGAAGCTGCTTTCCAAGTGATCCCTTCCATCTGCAGTTCCTGCTGAGCAGGCTCTGGACGTGCTGGATGGAATCCATACTGAGGGATTTTTTGCACCAGCTCGTGCTGCGTTCAGTGCCTGGGACAGTGTGTGGTGACTGAAAGGGGCCCTTGCAAACTGCTCAGGGAGTTAGAGAAATTAAAGGCTGTTGTGAAAGTGCTGGGGTTTATCCTTTCTGATCCTGCAGAACTCCTGACTGTCTGTGGACAAGGCACAACGCTGGGGCTTTGCAGGTGCCTGTGGTTTGCCTGGCTGTGCCTCGCAGGACTGCTGAGTGCTGGCTGTGACTTAAAAAATGAAAGAAAATGAAAATCCAGATGACAAACTGAAACGCCAAGCCCACTGACAAAGTCTCTCTCCTGGTTATGATGTGGGGTCTGCCAAAACAGATGCCAGTTCTGTCTGGCTCGATTTCCATGTGTGTGAAATAATGTCAGCCTTGTTCATACAATGTTGTAAAAGGGAATGAAGTCTGTAGTGATGAAAGTCTGTAGGAAATCTGACTTTTCTATCCATTGCAAGGTGGAAAGTATGCACTGTGTGTGACCACGCACCAAGTGCTAATGTTGTCTGGGCAGTGTTTTGCAGCATTTGCTTACTTAAATGTTTAATTCTTTGTTTCATTTTCTGATATCTGTGGGGTTTTTGGATTACTTTGAGGTACCCTGTGAATATGTGGCAGAGAAAATTCCCACCTGTCCAAGGAGCAGGGTATGAGCTGACATCAGGGGAGGGGAGGGGCTGTCTCTTATCCACATCCAGCATCCTTTTATACAAGGCATCGCTATTTGGCATCTATTTTTACTTTCAGAATGAGAGATATTCAGTGATGANAGGAGAGGAGGATAAAGTGTGACCCAGAGGCAGCTTTGCAGCTGTTCTGCATGAAATAATCAGAGTTGGAATGTTTGTCTCAGGACTGGTAGAAGGGACAGCACCCACAAGCCCAGTCTTGGGAGGGTCAGATTGTGCCACAGGAAAAATCTTCACATGGACAGTGCCACCCAGGGCGAGTCACCCAAAGGACTCTCCAATCTCAAATATCTTTTATAAGGGTTATCCTTTCCTGCTGCATGATGGGAACTGAGAGTACTGACAATTAATCTCTTTCAGAAGCAGCTCTTAAATGCTCAGTTCTCAGGGCTTCTTTTACTTCCTAGACAAGGGTTAGGAAAGAAAATGAGGGAAGAGTTTATAGAAATGGGTATGATAATTGGGGGAGGAGGGGAGTGCTGGAGTTTGTCATAATTTATGAATGCAGCAGGTTTAACTTCTATTAGTGTCAGGTTTTATTAACAGCCCTTTCGCTCTCCTTGTGTTCCTTCTATTTTCCAGGAACAGGAACATGCTGTGTCTTCTCTGTGGCTCCTTTTTCACTAAAGGGCCTTCCTGGTTCCAAGGCAGAAATGTCATGAAGAGGTAGGTACAAGTGAAGAGATTATTCCTCGCTGTTTCTTTTGCTGACAAATGTAGAACTGAACACAGTTCTGTTCACAGTTACCAAGGACAGAAAACTGAATTGCCTTAGGCATTCACTTCATTGTAAATTTATGGTATGACTGTAATATTTGCATTAATCCCATCAGCACAAAGCATACATAAATGCACTCAGAATTATTTTGTCTTGCTCATACAATTTACATTAAGATCCATATGCAGAATTGTATTTTCACAGCAAGTTTTTACACATAATATTAAATTTTTTCTCCTTTTATCCCATTAGTACGTTGCATATTTTTATGTCTAGCTGGGCTCAGTGCCAGCAAGGAACTACAAGGATCTATGGCAACTGCCACATTTGCACTTTTCATTTACAAATCAGTAACTAAACTCTCATTAAATATTCTTAACCAGCCTGTTCAACATATGCTAGCTTGGGTATTAGTACTCATGAGTTGAAACAAATTAGATCAATAGCTGAATTTGCTTCCTAATAGCCAAAGATATTTGAGAAATAATAGGTTTTGGAATGTAGAAGAGGCAATGCCTCCTTTCTGCTTCATTCTTTTAAAAATGAGGCATTCAGCTCTGCTCAGCAAAGTAAAAAAAGGTGGAAATTTGAACTCCCTCTCCACATCTTACTTCTCTGGGGAGACTGGCACAGGAGGAGCTTTCAAACGAGGCCAGTAAACATCCACTAACTAATGTGGCTTGCAAATTAGGTTTTGTTTTGAGATACATTTTCTTCTATTTCGTTAATGTTTCTGCCTTTTGGACATCCATTAAACACAATACAATTTCTTTTTAATACTGAGGGTCCTGCTTGTGGAGAAGCATTTTCATCTTTGACTTGTAGTGCTGACACTAATTGCAGGAAGAGCCACTTAACAAAAGAATGTGCAAAATCACGGATGTTAGCTCATGTTATACCCTTAAAAAGGTTGTTGCTACTGCTTAAATAGCTATTTCATGCACTTGCAAAGATGCTTAATGACGAGCTTTTAGTTAATTTCATTTTGTTACCAAAATCACAGTGAGAGTGCAAGGCACATTGTGATGGTTTCAGGTTTGTGCTACTTCACAAGGGAGTCAACAGCAGCTCATCCAAAAGGGATCAGAGACCCCTCTGTATAGTGAGAGCTGCTTTTCCATGGGCTGTTGGGAGCATCTGGTGGTGCTCCCACCACTCCACCTGACTGGGTACTGGGGTTCTGCTCCTGGCCTCTCTCTGCCTGCGATGCTGAACTCACTTTGTCTTTGCCCTTGGTTCCAAATCTCTAAAATGGGATTCATATTTGTGTATTTTGACAATATTCCGCACAGACTTATTTTTGTACTGGTAAAAACCCGTATTTCCACAAGTGGAGGTTGTTAGCAAGTAACAGCTTGGGCTTTTTGAGGAGTTTATGGTTTTTACTTGCATCTTTATCCCACTAAGGAAGGTTAAAATATGACAAAGCCTGTTCATATTTCTGGAGCAAAATCCTTCAGGGAAAGAGCCCTTACTTTTTGCCGTGTAACCCAGGACCCTGACAAGTCTTTCATTCTTTCAGTAGTCTTGCCCCACACCACATCTTATTTTTGACTTTCTAAGATAAGAAAACCTTTTTCCCTGGAGAGACCTGGACACATAACTGTCTTAATTCAAAGCCAGAAGAATCAGTTGGGAAGCATGTGTTGGTAACAGATCCTACTGCAGGGAAATAGCTCTTTGTGTTAGCTGGATGACAGTTGAAAAGCACAACTGAAAATATAATATACAACAGCCTCTGATACCTAAAATGAAGGAGCAGCTAAATCTCTTCTTTTATGAAAAAAAAAAAACAAAACCAAAACCCAGGTGTGTTTGTTAAGTGTGACTCTTAAGACACTGACATGCAAGTGTGCATGAACCAGTGGGAGGCATTTGGCCCCTAGTAAGAGACTTCTCCAAATCACTGGAATTTAGAAAATCATTTTGATGCTTTTATTTTTGCTCAGGGCACAAACTGAACTGCAGGAAAGAGCAAATGCTTTCTTTTTGGCTTGGCACTGGAAGCAGGTTTTTCTGTCTGCTGCTCTGACCCAGGCTTGCCTGGCATGTTCAGTGTGACCTGCATACTGGGCTACACAAAACTGGATTGCAGCTGAGCAGGTGGGCAGGAACAAAGCACCACACACGAAAATGTTGAAAGCATGTTTGAGACCACTGTAACTGCAGGAGGGGTTTGTTTGTTTTATCAGCCCATTGGTGGTGAGAGGAAAGGAGAAAATAGAAAGCAAATCTCCAGAGCAGCAGCACAGGCATTAACTGCCCTTCTCTGTACTGAAATAGATTACTTGCATTTTCTTCAGGTAAAAGGTAGATTTCAATGTTTATTTTCCTTCTGTAGGTGAGATACAACCAACTATCACCAAATAAACTAAAACAGATGAAGAATTAATTCTTATTTTTAGAATGGACAAGTTTGCTTGTTTAATGATTACGTATTGGGGGTCGGGTTTTCTTTTCTTTCCTTGTTACTTGCGGAATTTTTTTCCATTGGGTTGCTAAGAAGCACTGATGGCTGGGTGCTTGAGATGGTGGGAAGGGGGAACTCTCTCGGTCTCTCACTGCACCTTCAGAAGAGGTCAGTGGAGCAGTTGCTTGGGGAGGGAACTCGCTGCTGCTGCGGGAGCCCAGCTCGGTCCTGTGTCTTCTGCTGTGGGGTGAGCCTCTGCTCCTGGGAGCAGCCACTGAACTGGGACCTGGTGATCACCTGCCTCACTAGAAGAGGGGCCTGTCGCCATTTCCTTGGGTGTCCGGGGATCCTGGGCCTGCCCCTCTTTGTCCTGCCGGGAGTTGGGTCGCTGTTGTCCTGCCCCTGCTGCTTCTTTGGCACCGCTCTGAGTTTTTCTCTACTCTGTAACCCACAAGCCCTGTCTGCCGAGACCTCCCGTGTCTTCAGCCACAGCTCTGGAGTTTCTGATCCATCCCTTCCATCCCTTCCTGTCTGCAGCCACAGCTCCAGAGTTTCTGATCTATCCCTTCCATCCCTCAGCCACAGCTCTGGAGTTTCTGATCCATCCCCTCAGTCACAGCTCTGGAGTTTCTGATCCATCCCTTCCATCCCTTCAGCCACAGCTCTGGAGTTTCTGATCCATCCCTTCCATCCCTTCCCGTCCGGGCCCAGCCGCCATTCCCGGCCGCTGCCGATCCCGCCCCACAGCGCCCCCTGCAGCCGCGGGGGGATCATCGCACCCGCCCTGCCGGCCGGGAGCCGCCAGCGCCCCCGCTGGCTGTGAGCGGAACTGCAGCACAGGGGAAAGCGCCACGCTCAGGGCGGGGTCACGGGGTGCCGGGTTCTGTTTATTATTAATGCTGCGGTGGTTGTTGTTTTGTTTGCCTTATACATACTAGTAAAGAACTGTTATTCCTATCCCCATATCCTTTCCTGAGAGCTCCTTAATATCAAAATTATAATAATTCAGAAGGACTGGGTTTACATTCTCCATTCCAAGGGAGGCTCCTTCCTTCCCTAGTAGACACCTGCCCTTCAAACTAAGGCACGTTTAAAAAAAAAAAATTCTTCTTCTTTACAACTCTGTGGGGCCAAAGGAAATTTTGTCAAGGACTACTTCATTGTTTTAAGAAAGCCTTAAAAGCCTTGGGAAAATATATCTTTAAGCTCTATCTGCAGTACTTCAGTGACACTAAGCTGTTTTTCTCACCAAGACTAACAGAGCAGAAGTGGCTTTTATTCTGATGACAGTTTGCATATTTCGTTTCTGCGTTTTTCAATACTAGTTAAATCATGTAAATAAATCTGTGATGCACTGTAAAAAAAAGTTCAAGGCCAACATGTTTTGGAAGAAATAACAAATTGGAGGGGCTTTTTTTTTTTTAGGAATAGTAGAATTTTCTTTATAAATGTGTTTAAATGTCAGTTGTTGACAAGCTCCAATACATGCTGGATGTTATTTATCTGAAAATCAGAATAACAAAATTCAGCAGTTGGCCTAAACCATTTTCATTATTTCCAGCTGGCATAAATATTCTATGATCTTCATCTAAGGTTCTTGCCTTGTTGATTTTATGGCTATTTATTACACAGTTGCAGACAACTCACAAAATTTGCAAGACTGTGTTTCAGGTAGTGATTCTGGATTATCAAACTTGTTGTTTGAGACATGAAAACTCATGTTGAATGATTTATCTAGACTGCTTTCCTATATGCAGTTGGACTGGAAATCTTGAGGACTGGACTTTGAAGAACATTCAGGCTTTCCCTGTTTCTGACCAAGTCAGAAATATTTCTAAAAATGTTATTTTGTGATTAATGAAGGTTTAGGTCAACGTGTTGCAAGCATAGTCAAGTACCTTGTACCTCCATGTCACTTATTTCCATTGCAAGTATCCTTGCTTTTCCTGGCTCTTTACAACAATTTTTATCATAGTGAAAAGTGTGCTTTTGTGATGGAAGGGAGGAGCAGCAAAACAGAGCTGTTTTCAGGGTCTTCTGAAGAAGGCAAAACACTTATTTCCAGCCATCTCTCATCATCATCCATAGTTAGAGGAGAATTATTAGTTTGGGCCCTTGTTGAGAACCAGGTGACCTCTCATGTTAGTGCAACATTAATTACAAAGTCAAGTATTTTAAAGGTTCTGCACTATTTCTGTGCAGTTGAATTATTCTATAAAAAACTTACATGATTTAAGGAGGTTAAAAAAGAAAAAAAAAGGCAAGCAGTGATTAGTTAATCTGTACTTTCCTTGTTGCAGTAGGTTTGATAAACCCCTGCTGACTGTTACTGCCATTCCAGTTGAGCTGCATGCAGAGAACTTTGGGGAAGTACCTGCACCAAGCTCCTCTACATAACACTTTAGAAAAGCAGGCACTGTCAGCTGCACTAGTATGTGCCTGCTAATGCTGCAGGAGGACTATGGAAGTATCTCAAATGGAAAGTACTTTGAATTCTGATGATAAAATAGTTTTGGTTTGGTTTGGTTTTGCTTTGTGGCTGGTTTGGTTTTGCTTTGTGGCTGTTTTGTTTTGTAGACTGGCACACTTGCTGGGAGGAATAATAGTGGAGCATGTGTGTTTATTTAAACCTCGACAAAAGCCCCACTGCCATCAAGAAATGCAGTTTCATCTCCAGTGTATTTCTTAGAATTGCAGTGACACTGCACTGTTCATTCACAGTACCAAACTGTGAATGGAAAGCTTCCAGGGAGAAGTCACACAGGAGTTACATGTATATAAATGCAGCAGGAAATAACAGGGAGCTGTGGCAGCAGCTCTTGTGTGTGTGCAGCCCCATTATAAACAATGCTTGTTATCTATGCAAATGGTTGTGTTCCTTTCTTTGCTCACTTTCTAGAACAAACCTTTCAAATTCATATGGTTACACTTTACAGATACTTATTCAGTGTTAAAAGAGATGAGGCAACCAGTAACTTTAAAGTGTACCTAAAGTAGCTAGAGAAATCAAGAGGTTTGTATAGTTGTGTGTTCTGTACATAAAACACCCAGCCCTGCTCTGTGTTCTTAAAGTCTGAGACCTTGGTGTCCAGCTATTTGGAAACTGATTCTGTGATCTAAATTCATTAATTTATCACCTTTGCCTCCATAAACTGACTGAGGGCTGTGACGTGTTGGACAGTGCTGATTTATTTCTGTTCCTTGAGCCCTCCTTCTGCCTTCTTGTGAGTCACTGTCAGTCCCTGGGCATGCTGATGGCTGACTCTGAGTTCATCCTGGAACCTCTCTGACCTCCCTGCTTGGATAAAGTATGACTTGATCCTTTTGTTTTATTCTCTGTACAGTCTTGAACACGGCCCTGCTTCCAGAAAGGAATATTTTACAAAAGCTCTTGGGATGTATTCCATGAGCCATTCTACTTCATAGCACTCATGGTCTCTCCTTCTCTTCTGTCATGGGGCATAGAAGCTCTTCACTTACATCAAATACTTACCAACCCCCAAGGAAAATCTACTCAGATTTAAGCTAACTGTGAGAGATGCTGGCTATTACATTTAAAATTGAGGTAGAAATGCTCATAGTGGGATTCATCCAGGAGAAACACACAATGGGAATTCTTTTATATCACACAGAATCACAAGGTTGGAAGAGACCTTCAAGATCATTGAGTCCAACCCAGCCCTAACACCTCAACTAAGCCATGTCACCAAGTGCCACATCCAGTCTTTTTTAAACCCATCCAGGGATGGTGACTCCACCACCTCCCTGGGCAGACCATTCCAATACTTTATGGCTCTTGTTGTAAAAACCTTTTTCCTAATATTCAATCTATATTTTCCTTGGCACAGCTTAAGGCTGTGTCCTCTTGTTCTGTCAGCTGCTGTGTGGAGAAAGAGACTGACCCTCACTTGACTAAAACCACATTTCAGGGAGCTGTGGAGTGTGATAAGGTCACCCCTGAGTCTTCTTTTCTCCAGGCTAAACAACCCCAGCTCCCTTAGTCATTCCTCACAGGGCTTGTGTTCCCAGCCCCTCACCAACCTCGTTGCCTCCTCTGGACGTGCTTAAGTGTCTCAATGTCCTTCCTAAACCAAGGGCCCAAAACTAGACACAGCACTCGAGGTGGGGCCTCACCAGTGCCCAGTACAGGGTCAGAATGACCTCCCTGGTCCTGCTGGCCACACTATTCCTGATCCAGGCCAGGGGTCATTGGCCTTCTTGGCCACCTGGGCACACTGCTGGCTCATGTCCAGCTGCTGTCCCTTTCTGCCTGGGCACTGCCCAGCCACACCATCCCCAGCCTGTAACATTGCAGGGGGTTCCTGTGGCCAAAACACAGGACTTGGCACTTGGACTTCATCTTACTGGATTCCGCCTATCCATCCAGCTGTTCCCGGTCTCTCTGCAGAGCCCTCCTACCTTCCAACACAGACACACGCTCGCAGCTTAGTGTCATCTGCAGCCTTACTAATGAAAGACTCAATCTCCTCATCTGCACTTACTAGTTCCTCCTGCATCCAATAGGGAACAAAGATTGGTCTTACCCTTCCTCTTGCCATTAATATATTTGTAAAGACATTTTTTATCATCCTTTACAAAAGTTGCCTAATGAAGTTGGAACTGAGCTTTGGCCTCCCTAATTTTTTTTCCTACATACCCTAGCAACCCCCTTAAATACTTCCTGAGAAACTTGACCTTCCTTCCAAAGATGATACATCCTCCTTTTTTTCCTAAGTTCCTTCAAAACCTCCTTGCCCATCCAGGCTGGATGTTTGCTTTGTCGACTCATCTTTCAGCACACAGGTACAGTCTGTTCCTGTGCCCTCAGGATCTCTGTTTTGAAGCATGCCCACCTTTCCTGGACTCCTTTGTTTTTAAGGGCTCCTTCCCAAGGAACTCTCTGAATAAGTCTCCTAAACAGGCCAAAGTCTGCCCTCGAAAAGTCCAGTGTAAGAGACTTATTGATGTTCCTCCTGATTTCACCAAATACCGAGAACTCTATAATTTCGTGATCACTGTGCCCCAAGCAGCCTCCAACCACCACATCTCCCACCAGCCCTTCTCTATTTGCAAAAAATAGGTCCAACATAGTCCCTCCCCTGGTGGGCTCACTCACCAGCTGCTACAAAAAGTTGTCCTCCACACGCTCCAAAACCTTCCAGGACTGCCTCTTATCTGCTGTATTAAGTTCCCAGCAGACGTCTGGTAGGTTGAAGTCACCTACAAGAACAAGGGTTGGTGATCCTGGAACATTCTCCAGCTGCTTATAGAATAAGTTTTCCATCTCTTTTTCCTGGTTGGTTGGATAACAGACTCCCAGCAGGATGTCAGTCAGCCTTGCTGGCCTTCCCCTTAATTCTTACCCATAGGCATTCAACTTCATTGTCATTTGTTTCAATACTGATGGCATCAAAAGCCTCCCTAATATAAAGGGCCACTCCTCCACCTCCTCTCCCTTTCCTGTCTCTAATGTATGTATACATAAGATATACAAACCCAACACCATTCTTTTCTATTTATATGAGGTAAAAAGAAAGACTAAAGTTGTACTTGCATAAAAAACAGCCATTGGACAACAGCCTTACTGGATAAAGGAACTGCTCAACATTCTGTTAAGCCTCTGAGATAAGAGAAGGCTGATAAAGCTGATTGCTCAAAAATTTACTAGAAAATCTGGGGAAAAGAAACCCTCCTGCCTGATTTGCAACTTAAGTGATACTGGCAGTGTCCTGATCAGTGTTAACACACTTTAGGGAAAGGGATGTATTTGGGCTGTATTTGTTCCTATGAATAGGCAGAAAAGGAAAGTTGGCATCCATTCTTTCAATTTGCAATCCCAAGTTTAGTAATAACTTGGAAAAGTGAGAGAATATATTTTTTAACAGTTTAGCTTCTGCTAGAATTGATGAACTCATTCAGTAGAACTAATTCTGTTCAGTGTGGAAGCTCAGGGCAGAAAAAAGAATTAAGGAATAAGCAAGCTGAATGTTCCTCCCTGAATGAAAATAGGGTAAGATAATCTTTCTGACTAATCTAAGCTGAATACTGAGCTCAGTGAAAAAGTGTACATGATCCCAAAAATTCCAGAGAGAATCACAGGACAGTTTGACTTCTGCTCTATTTTCTGAAGGCCCAACTGGCTGTGAACCAACCTCAGAGCCAGGAAAAGCTGCAGAGGAGACTACTCCTGAATAGTATTCTGAATTCTTTTTTAGGAAGCTGTCCTGTGGGTGTTGGAGTCATTGTGGGGGTTTTATTTCATTTGTAATGACATGTGAGAGGGATTCCAGCCAGTTGCAGCGTGGAATGTGCCTCCTTGCTGCCCTTGGAGTTGTGGGTGAATTTTATCCTTTCCCTGTTCTTCTTGTAACCTCAAAAATCTTACAAGTAGCTGGTGGAGCAGTGCATATTTTGGTATATCTGCTCTGGTTGGTTTGGACAATTAAAATCTTTCTGACAAAGCCCAAGAGAACACAGCACTCCCTTTTTGGCAGCCTCAAGGCTGGCAACACAGAAAGACAAATAGAGGTTTTCATATTTTATCTTAGTAATTACATGCTTCAGAGGCCACAGGACCATATTTAATGGCTTTAAGTACACTGTGGAAATAAGGAAGAGGAACGTGGCGTTGGAAGAATTCCTAAATTGAAAAAGCTTTAACCCACCTTTTAGCCCATGTATCTGCAATCTTACATTACCGTGTGCTGCAAGAAGGAAGAGCTGAAAAACTGATGTTTTTCAGCTTCTCACAAAATTGTTCCTGCAGTTCTGAGATAGTCCTTCTGTTTACATGCCAAAATCAAGTTTATCTATTGTGGCAAAAGTAGTAAAACATGAAGCTAAACTAATAATATGCATAATGATAACCCACATATGTTCAGCTGCCACTGTGAATGAATGTTTCCTCATTCTCCAGTCCATCAAATATTAGGGACAACAGTTATTTTCTGTTCTTGATAATTTTTTTAAATTAAGAGTTTTGGTCACTTTGTTTAAGGAAGATGTGAGAGGATGTGTGCAGTCTTATGCATGCAAGAGAATTGTGTTTAGTTGATAAAGAGATTTCAAAATTGTTTTACTCAAATTAATTCAATAATATCTTACTGCAGACAAAGCAGACAAACCCTTAGTTTACAAGCTGTTTTCAGATGTCTTGTTTAAAGAGCAGTCATGCAGAAGGAATTTTAACTGTACAGGTTTCTAAACAGACTGAATTCAATTGCCTTCATGTGAATTACAGATTTGACACTTTTTGTTACTAGAGTGCATTTACTGCCTTATGAAAGAAACAATTAACTCATTTTAACCAGGAAGGGAGATAAATAGCTGGCAATTTGTATATTGAAAACTGCAGTCTGTACCTGAGAAAAATGCACAAGAATATGATGGTATATCTTGAGCTGGGATTAATCTCTTTTAACTCAGCCTCTCAGAATTAAAACCTGGAAGGCATAAGGTACTGTTAGAATGAGATGTGATTATAATCTCTAATACTGAGCTCACTGATTCAGTAACAGCTTGAGGTACTCTTTTTGCCCTAAAACCTGGATATAAGGGCTTATTTTGTAATGAAACCTGAAAATAGAAAATGCTTGTGTGTTTTGTGCTTCATTAACCTCTATAGCCTGTGGTAATTTTGGAAAATATCTCAAAATAGTTTTCTAGTTTGGGTGAATTTCATTAAAGCTCATTCTTGGTGGTTTACTAATGGGGATATATAGTTTTCCTAATGATCAGCATCAGGGTTCTGTAGATTCATAACCTGGGCTGGGATTTTGTCTAGAGCTGCTTATACTAAATCATTTACATAGTAAAGATAGTCACAATTTTATTCTGCTGCCAGTCATTTCCAGCAAGTGGCACAGTTTTTAACGTGGGCCTTGTTACCTTCTTGACGACTGTATTATCCTTTAAGGAAGGTCTGAAACCTTTTAAGCCCCTTGTACGTGAATATGCTTGGGAGGTGAGGGTTGTGCTGCTTTGATGTTGTGTGCAAGATAAAGCAGCACAGGACATTCATGTAGATAAGCACTTCAGTCTGACAGACCTGATGTGGCAAGGAGTTAGACAGCATCTCCCTGCACGCTTATTTGAATTTACTGGAATACTGGAAGCAACCACCAAATGTTAGTAGTGCTAAAAATACAAGATTTGCCAAATGACAGTCTAACAGGAGTTTGGCTGCTTCCTGCATTTCCCTGTCCTCCCTCACAACTGCAATTACAGCTCCCCCCTCTTTTGTTGGCATTCTCCTCAATCCTGTTCACCTCTTCTCACTTCATTAGTGGGCTTCTGTATTTTTTTGTTACTGAGCTGCTGGCCTATGACTACATTCCCTTTTCTTTAGCTTACTCTTAACCATTGCCATGGATACAAACTTAGTTGAATTAAATACTGACAACATGTTCACAAAGAATAATGACCCAGTGATGTAAGAGACAAAGCATATTAGAAGTCAAAGTGATTGTCCTAATAGGTTTTATTGAATACTAAGCAGGGTACTGGAAGGAATGCCTTTTTAGTACATCTGCAGAGTTGTGTTGCCATGCCCAAGTTTCACTTAACAAACTGCTGTGCTCAGCACCTTCATCTGACCTTGTCAAACTATGTTTTGTTCTTAGTTTAGTGTCAAATTACACATGTGAAGACTACTGAGCATTTTCAAAAAGCCGCCTTTTGTCACCATGCCTTAGAGGTATAAATTCATATATCTAATAAGAAAGTAGTTTTGGGATGAAAAAGGATGCTGAGCATACAGGCCCCATATTTAAATGTTATTTTCTTGGAAGATAATGTTAAAACAATTCAGCAAAAACCAAGCCATGTTTCTGACCTGTCTGATGCATCGAGTGCAGTGTTTTGGCTTGGTTGGCTCAGGGTGGCTGGGGGTGAGTAGCTCTGGTGACCAGCACTGCCTTTGTGGAACTGCTTTTTCTGGAAGGGTGCACTGTCCCACCCGCCTTCCTGAGAGCTGAGGCAGGAGGTGGAGGGAACACATTCAGCTTCTCACCTTGTGAGTTCCCTTAACCTTCACATTAATGTGAGATGGTGGCAGGATTATGGGCGATTTACTGCAAATCCGTGTGGCTTGCAGTGTAAACTACAGCCGTGCAAACTGCTACTTCATTTTTCACCTTTGTTGTTGGAGGAAACCTGAAACAGTCCTGTCTGCCCTTGGAAAACTTCTTTCATCCCCCACGAAACTTGGCTGGGTTGCTTTTGGTTTGCTACCAAAGGGCTGCCAGCCCTGTGCTGAGAGGTGCATTCTTCTCACTGTGCCCAGGATCTCCTCAGCAGGCTCGTGCCCCTGGAGGTGGCACGTCCTCTGTCTTCCAAGTCTGTGAGGTATAGTGAGTCTTGGAGGGGCATAACCTATGGTTAAATGACAAATATCTGAGACAATGCACTGTCTGCCACACTCAGATCACAGGGTGAATGAAGATCTTGCCCGTGTTGTGATGAAACTTGTCATGGTTCCTAAGTCATTGCTCATCCTTGACTGTACAGTTTGTAATTATGTCAAAGATTCTGCATTTCAGGGATGATCATAGAAGATTAGAAAGAGCTGGTTGTGCTGACACCAAGAATTGCAGCTGTCCCCTCTCCCTGGTACTGCAGTTGCTCCACGTGTTGTGTTCTGTTACATCACCTTGGTTGAACCACAGGATTGTGTGTTTGGAACCTGATACAGCTCACTGTGGCATTTACTCTTATAAGCATCAAACCCCTGAGAACTCTGGATAAGATACAAAAATGGAGTGCACAGATAATTTAAGGAAAAGAATATTAACTGTTCATACCAGCTTTAGCTATTTACCAAAAATGCTGTTTCAAGACTTATTTATCTGTTTCCATCTTCTTCATCTTTCTGTGGTAAGTCAGAGTATGACATCTAATTTCAATTAACTTTTCCTTTTCTTCTCTCTCTCTCCATGAAATAAACTTCTTACCTGCAATTTCAGTTTCTCACAGTACAGGAGAATGAGAAAATTTTTGTGGGGACTTCTTAGGCAGCCTGTCATATTCTCCAAGGACAGGGTTATAAAATGTTACAAACATGAATGTTACTCAGAAACTTTTAAAAAGTTGGGAAGTACCCGAATTAAAGTTATCAGTTCTTGAGAATGAATCCAAGGTTCCCTGTTTCCCAAGATGAATCTCTAAGACATGCTGTGTTGATTCACACCCAAAATTTTCCTTACTTAGCAATAAAGGCTCAAAATGATTCCCAAATCATCTGAAAATGAAGGAGGAGACATGAACAGACTTTGAGAGTTTGTAGGTAGTCAGGGATATGGGACATGCCCTGTGATTACTCACCCAGAAGCACTCTCAGCACTGTGTTACCGTGGTGGTTTGTGTGGGTAATCCAAACCACAGAGTCCTGCAGAGCTGCCCATCACTAAACCAGGAACTGGCCGAAGGAAATTTAACTTCTAAAGTTTTGGAGCGCTCACGCAAATAGTCCCTCAATGTTCTGTAGTGATTTGTACTGCTGTGATGATCTCTTCAAGGGAGAAAACTGCTTTCAAGTTATGTGATTGCAAAAAAGAGCTTCTGACCTTGCATGTTCGGAGTGATGTGTGAGAGTTGGGTGCTGCAACGAGTCCTTATTCCCCCTGAGCCACTCAGAAGCCTGGTTAAGAGTACACATCCATTAATCTTTCAGTCTCTGTGGGACTGATCATTTGATTGCCTGGCTATGTAAACATTTGCATTTTGAGAATATTGAGTGCTCTTTATCAGTAACAAATCACATATTGACATCAACTAGAGATGTATCAGTGTTGTCGTCCAAGCAGACCACCCACTGCTTTGGCTTTTTGATTTCTTTGTCAGATATTTGGATAGTAGAAGACATTAAAATGAGAACCTACTTTGAAGGGAAGGAATTTCTCTGTTTGTGCAAATCTCTGGAGCCTTGGTATACCCTTTATTAGACGTGGAGTTTAAAACATCTGTGTTTAAACTGATCAACTGGCATTACTCCTGGGGGAATAAAGCTATTTTCTTATTCCTGATTTTAACCTTTCATGAGCCAGTTGAACATATTGCTTAGAAATGGAACATGTGTGCCTTTCTCAACCCTTCTGTTCCAGACAGCCCAATTAAAGTGAAATGTGAGGGGTGATTGCTCCAGATGATGTGCTGATCCAATATTAAACAGCTAAAAATATTGTGTAGCTTCATTGTAGCAGGGTCCCATATGCTTCTTGCAGCTAATAAGGGATGGTTTAAAATACAAAATCCAGGAAATAATGAACTTGGTAAAGGTTCTGAGGCACCCAGTGTGACATTTCTCGTGTCCCAGTCAGGCTGTTATGTGAGGCATGCCATGGCAGACTTTCACACACCCCCGTGCAAACCCCAGCAGAGAGAAATGGACTGACTTCCAAACCATAGCAACAGAAAGAAACTTTGCCTTCCCCAAACAGAGGAACCATGTGTAAGTTCTTTATTCTTTGACCTCGGAGGGATTTGGAGGAGTCACTGGAAGTTTTCTTGTTCCCCCAGGACGTGTCTGTAATTTTGCTCTGAGCTGTGTTGTGGATGCTGGGTCAGGACAAGCTGCTGCCCTGTTGGCTCCTCCTGGTCTGTGGCTGCTGCTGCTGCCCTTCTGCACTGGGAACACAAAATGGCAACAATAAGGGTGTTGTGTCAGGAGTTTTGGATTACCTCTGCAACGAGGAGCAAAATCTCCATCAATTTAAGTGTCTCTTCCAATGGCATTTATGTTGTAATGGGGGACGAGGTTCTCTTACCTTGGAACTGTGAGCCAGCACAAGAAGGTTTCCTGCTGTGTGAAGGACCAATCAGTTAAGTACAGTCTGTGTGATAAATCTGTCTTCTCTGAACACTCCAGACTTACTTTTTCCATGGATGGTTGTCTCCTCTTAAAACTAGATTTATTTGTTTGTGTTTGCAGGCTGCTTGAATCACAAAGCAAACGGAGGCTTAAGTTATGACGTGTCTGGCATTTTCCATATGTGGTACTGACCCACTTCCTTGGCTACTCATGTCATTATTCCACCCACTTCCAATTCACAGATACTTATAAAAAATGGATAAATATAGGTCTTAAATGGGAGCAGGAAATGCTGATTTTTGGTATTTTCCCCACGGTCTTCAATATTAATCTCATGGAATAATGTTGAAATCTTGGACTCAAAATTTGTCCCATTGGTACAAAAGAAGGGGGGTTGGAATGGGGTGTAACATAGCCATGAATAGATGTAAGCAACCTTTATTTCAATTTAAGTTATTCCTGACTTTGGGCCAAAATTTTCAAGTGCTTATTGCAAATATTGGATGTGGCCTTTAGAGCAATGTACTGGTAATTAGTTGTCTTCCTTTTAAAGCAAAGATCTTTTTACTTACAGTCTAAACTTCACCCTCAAAAACACTGAGCTCACATTGGTGGCAGCAGCTCTGCTCAGTTGGACATGACCTACTTGAAATTAATACTTGTAGCTGAGCACAAGCTGGAATTTATATCAGAGTGCATCTCTCCAGATGTGTTTACCAGGATGTGCTTATGAAACCACAGCCTAGGGCAGGAGAGGTTGCAGCTGCACCTCGAGCTGGAGAGACTCCCGTGAGCAACCCATGCAAAAGTTCTCTGTATTAACAACTCTCCTAAAATGCACCCAGAGCAGGGTCTAACAGCAATTTCAGGTAATGTTTTTAGAGATGCTCAGCTGTGAAACAGCTGCAGCTCCTAAGGTGTTTGCTGATTACTTATTGATGCTTTGTCCTGATGTGTATAAACAGCTCCACTGCTCTTTGAGGCATGCAAAGGAAAAGAAACACAAGGCTCTCCAATTTGGCTCTATCAGGCAGCAGGTTTTAAGGATGAATAGGCACCAAAAAGAGGCATTTAGAAGGACTCAAGGGGTTTTAAGTAGACTTACCAGCTTTGTTAATTGTAAAAATGAAAGGGCAGTTAAAAATGGGCCAGCTGATTCAGTCAGTGGAGTCAGAGATATGGGAAATAGGCAGTGGGAAGGAACATACCACTTTCTTTTCATGCATTCTTTTCTTCCAGATGCCTTTTAAGAGCTTCTCTGAGATGTGACAGCATCCCAAGCCTTACTTGAGCCACAAAAGCTGTTTATACGAAGTTACACTTTTCATAGTTTTCAGTTCTATGTGATCTCTAGAAAAGGCAGAGATTATTGCTACTGCATGTTTCTTCCCTGGGTATTCAGGGAGATTGCATGCTGTGTCCTGGTACAGCCCATGGCTTTGCCCCTTTGCCTGCTATGTTAAAACCTCTCTCAAGAAATGCAAGGCCCAAAGGTCAATGTGAATGAGACATGAAGAAAAGATCTTAGGAATTCTCTTTGTCCCTTGGCCAATTTCATTTCCAGCTGTTGTTTTCAAAACTTTGTGTGAAGTTTGAGTTTATCTTGTGCCTGTATTCCAACCATGGCACTCCTGCCTGGGAAGGAAGGGCAGTTGCTTCACTTGCATTGTGCTCATTTCCATGCACTGTTTTGCTCTGTGGTCCCTGTCTGCCCATCTTAAAAGTACAATATAAACGTACAATATTTAATTTCCCTCTTCTCAAAATCCCTGCCACTCTGGAGGACTCAGAAGTTTTTCAAAGAGCTTTTTTTCACTCAAACTTTTCTATCATCTGAGTAATGTATGGGTGAGAAAAACTTCCTGGGAGCTGCGTCTGCAACCACAGTAACTGTACCCCACGAAATAAGAGCAGCTCTCTGTCATTCCACATATTATTTTATGTTTCTTATGATGGAGTCTGTTGAATGATTCTTCCAGCTCACGTGTTACTGGCTTTGGCATGCTGTGCAGTGGAAGCCAGGAGCCGTAACCTTGATGTGGGAGAGCTATTACTCTGCATCTCTGCACTCTGGCCTCTCATCAGTTGATTCAACCTGAAACCTGTTATTTTTGATGGATGGAACTGTTGAGGGTGAAGGTTGGCTTTGGTATGTGTCCACCAGGACCAAAGATGCCACTTTGTCAGGTTTGTGCCTCACCTGCAGTTATCAAATTTGTGTAGCTGCCTCTCTGCTCTTCACTGCAGACCAACCTGCCTGTGCTAATGCTACAGAGGATAGGGAAATTTTCTGGAAAATTGATGTAACGAGGTACCTCTCTGACCTAAAACACTCTAGGATTCTTTTTTATCATCCAAGACTAGTGTAGAAACAATTTTATATGAAGGTGATATCTCCATAACTTTCACGTTCCAAAGAAAGGGAACAGAGGAGAGAAGCCTGAAGAACAGTTGAGAAACCAAAAGACAAACATAAATAGGCTATAAAACAGCACCTCTACTGCCCAGAGATGAGCACAGTTAGGACATGTTCCTTGCTGCACAATTGATTAGGGTGCCTTCCAAAGAGCAGTGAATTCTCTTGTCCACTGTGTCAAGAAACGCTCCATTCAAGAAAAAAATTAAATAAAGTATCTTAACAATTTTTCCTTAATTTCCTTAATTTCTTTAATCCTTAACAAATTTTCCTTAAAGTGGAAATTTAGTGTCTGGATTGTATCTCATAATATTTTTGACAGTACTCAACAATCAGTTCAGCAAGTCATGTCTCAAGAGCCTTTTCTTTTGTTAATAAACTTAACTTAAGGTTGCATTCCAGCTTCTACAGAGCTGAGGGATAATTTATACAGATAAGAAATGGCTTTTTCATTTTTAACGTGTATGGCTTGTGTGTACATTTTTTTCAAAATCAGTTATTTCTTACTGGGGAAGTAGCTCAAAACCAGCAAGGCCTGGTTTGCTATTGTGTTCTCTGGTTGGTGGCTGCATTACCTTCTGTCTGATAGGAATGGGACAAAAAAAAGCAAAACCATTTTTTTCACTTGAATTTTCTCTTTAAATATGTATAAGGACACTTTGCTCTAGTGTTTATCCACGAAACAGTAGAACTTTTTGTGGAAAAATGAGAAAATATTGCAATAAAGGCACTTAAGTTGAGCTGTGTGGGCTGATAGTCTACTGCTGTTTCTTTAATTTTTAAAATATTTGCAGTGACTCTTATTTTGTTACTTTAGAAAAGGTAGAAAGGAAGCATTGGGAGTTACTTAGGAGTTGTTATTGTCATTTTTTTCCACTTGCTACTGGTGAGACTGCATTAGAGAAAGAATTGCTCTTGCTTGTTTTCATATAAACCCTGATACAGAAGGGCAGAGGGAAATACCTCTGGGTTAAGGATTAAGTTATGTTGGCTGGGTGGAAGTGGCTTTCTGTTAAAAACAAACAAAAATAGGGTAACTTCCTAGGAAGCCCTCAGTAAATGTTTGGTAAGTCTCCAAGAGGAAACAATGGAGTAGTTTATTGTTTAAAATATGTCTGAGAAAGTTTCCTGTCAAGCCCTTATTTAATACCTAAGGGTAAAAGTCTGTGTATTCCTTCCATTGGTGTTTGATGTATCAGACAGGTTCTTTGAAAGCCCAAGGAAAGGCCTGCTAAAATCCCTGTTCTTCTCCCAAAAGGTGAGATGTCAAAATTTGCCTTCCTGCAATGGTGAAGAAATGTTCAGTAGACATTCTCTCTGGTCAATTAAATGCTTAAAATGATGTATGTTCCTCATATTTTATGTTTCAGAAAAATCAATTTAACAGCTTACTGCTGATGGTCTTGCCAAGTGAGACTGTAGATCTTTTTTTAAAGCACAGAAGATGCTGTGGGGACAGGTGGCTGAGGAGGTTCTCTGCCCTGATTTCTGTATGCTCCTCTGTTACAGAGCAAATGAAACCGGTGAGGAGAAAGATCTTTCTTGCTTCTCATTTTACCTTCTTTGCTCTAACACTGTGTTTTTCAGATTCTGCAGCGCTGCCTGAACAGTTTAAGCACCAGCAATGCTATGTAGCCCAGTTATGCTGCAAGCAGGAATTAATCCCCCTAAAGCACTGCTGGTTGATCTTTAGGCTGAAAGTTGTTCAATCCCTTCTTAAGACATGTTTACAGAAACCCAGAGAACTCCTCATGATGACTTTAGAATCAGAGGAGGGATCTGATTAATTCTCAATTTATTTGGGGCTAGTCAGGTTGAACTAAGAGAAATCTATAATTTATTACTTGAATAGAAAGAAATTATGTTCACCTGAAGTCAACACAATTTCAGGAGCTTTCTGAGAAAACTTTTGTAATTGCAAATTATTGGCTTGCAGAGAAAAAAACTCTGGCAGAAGCACACACTCTTCCTTTCTAGCTGGGATTTCTGGTCACGACACCTCTGCATGTGATTTACAGCAGCATGAAACTGGTACATTAACAGGGTTCTTTTTTTCTGTATGTTGTTCGTCTTGACCAAAGGAGATCCTTGAGTAAGAAGGCAAACAAGGGCTGTAATGATGACTGAGCTTTGCTTTGTACCAAATATATCAGTAAAACTCATCCATGTATGTATTTAGGTTCATTGTCATTCATATTTCGTATTTGTTATATTTGCATACAAAAGCCCCAAAATCTTTTGCAGGAGCTATTTGTTTTGCAACACTTTTATATTTTTATTTAATCAGCAATGCTGCAGTTGACAGTTATAAGAACAGAAAATAAGTTGCAGGGAAAACCAGTTTCAGGTTCAACATTGTTTTTTCTAAACTTATGCAATTTTCTTCCTCCTATTAACCTGGATTTTGCCATAAATTATATATGGTTTTAAAGAGTGACTGCCTTTCAGAGCATGTCAGCTAAAGGATTTGAAGGTGAAAGGCAAGCTCTACTTTTACATTAGTATTTGCATCACTTTCCCTAAGTTTTAAGATACCATTCAGTGCTTTGGCTACTTTCTGTGCTCTTTTCATTCCGCTGATACCACAGAACTCCAGCAAGAAAAGAGAAATAATGAAGGGTTTAAAGCTTTGTGTGAGGGAGTGTATGGAAAGATGTCTCATTTGTTAAAAGATTACAGTTCAGAGATCTGTATAAAGCTGGGATGTTTGAACTGAATCATTACCTTTTTTCCTTTCTGTCAATTAAATCTTTCATCTTCTACGAAGACTCTGTTTTGTATTACTGAGCTCTGAAAAGGATCCCTCCCAAGCTTACAAACACCATCAAACTTGCAAACTGGAAAAGCATTTGAGCCTGAGAGGAGCCTTTTGGGCTGCAGAGTCTGTCCTTTTTGCTAAAGAGCAGAGCATTTAAAAATGGTGGTAGGGTAAGGTACAGGGAAGGTATTTGGGGAGCCCTCAAATGTTTACAGATAAACGCATCTTGCCAATGGCTCCTTTTGCTGGGTTTTCTAACCTGGTAAACCTGACAGAGGGTTGGTCACCACCTAAATTAACTCTTCTAGAATTCCATGGATGTGCATCCCACCGGAGCTGTGCTTCAGTCCCACTGGGATCTGGGGATAAAGCACAGCTCTGTAATTGTGCTACAATCCAGGAATGACAGAGCAGGATAAAACTGCCGGGCTGTGGGAGCAACTGCCAGCCCTGTCAGAAAGGCTGGGAGAAGGGAAACTGCAAATATTTGGTGAAAAGGCAGAGACGCTATTGGGAGAAATCCTCAGTTATGAGACTGTTTTATTTTCTTTTATTAGCTGAATTTGCTGAAGTCAGAGCCACTCTCTGACCTGTATGATGTCAGTTTTATGGATAAAGGTGTGCTGACCACATACACATTATTCCTAGTTTATTGCAAATCTGATAGTTTGGTACATTTTTTTTCCTGGGAAAGCAAGCCCTTTACACTTGTAGAAAAACCACTAAATTTAGATGAAAGATTTCAGAATAAGGTTGATCTGTTAATTTTGTAGATGGCTGCAAAGTTAAAGTAGTCTTCAAAAAGTGTTTGAATCCAAAAGTTGAATCAGGATCCAGATCTGATGTTTTTACCTCTCCCTATTCTGCTGGCTGAAACAAATACACTGTAGGTTTCTTTTGACGGGGAATGAGAAAGATAGAAAAAAGCCAATGAAAATAATGAAAATATGACTCAGAATATTGGAGTTTTATTTTACAGTTTTGGCTCATTTTTATGCTCTTTATATCTTCTAGTTATCTTGAGTTACTCAAAGAATAGTTTCATCTTTTGTACTTGAAAACAGAAACCTTGACTTGTCTTTTGGGTTGTCTGGGCTAATTCCATATGAAACTGTTTCTAAAGAAAAAAATGAATTCAAATGACCAAGAAATTTCACATAGAAGAGCCTAACATGTAGAAATATTTTCCATCTCACTCATATCCCCTGCCTTATAATTTTGTCTTGTGTTGTTTGCAGTCTCTGGTGTGGGCTTTTTCTATTAAAAACGGTTGCCTGGAAACTTAGAGCCTGATATAATTTTTTTTTTCCCCAACTTCAGTTTGACAGTAAACTGGGGCTTGGAACATTTTGTAATATGGCTTCATTATAAAATCCTAAGAGTGTCTTATCTCATTTTCTGTCATTGCTTAAGAAATTTTTTGCTATTCCTTGGTATGTAACACCATAAGCATAGTTTGTAATTCTGGATTTTGTGGGAGGTTTCTC
Source organism: Cyanoderma ruficeps (assembly GCA_008694505.1). NCBI lineage: Eukaryota > Metazoa > Chordata > Aves > Passeriformes > Timaliidae > Cyanoderma > Cyanoderma ruficeps. The sequence goes on from VZDJ01000040.1 coordinate 3,509,872, forward strand.
TCAGTTCATGAATGATAAGAGTTCAGCTATCCAGAAAATATACTTACATTCTGATTTTTCATGCATATTGTTGTGTAAGTAAAAATATATCAGGTAGTAATTTAGTGTCTAATTTCTAAAAGCCATTAAAAGCTCTTTGGAAACTTGTGGAATTTTCACTGTTATAAAACAAAGCTCCTGAAAGCCCTGGTTGGTGATTTCCATTAGACAACCACTTCTTTTAGTACGTGGTCGATGTGGTTAATGACTGGTGTTTAAGAGCGTGAATGAATTTGACTGATCACTGCAAGAATAAGCAGCCTGCCTAAATTGATATGTTTCAATCAGCTTTTTCTGCAGAGATGTGAGTGCCACATTGCCCTTCACGCTCACTTCTCCGTTTTAATTGTTCTCACAACGCCTTACGCGGTGGGACAGACATTGTAAATAGCATTTAGGGTTTAAATTATCATCTGCAGTTCAATATAGGTGGGAATGTTAAGTGCAAGGGTGAAACTGAACGGAGTGAAGTGGTGCATAGGAATAAGGAGGTGACGTTAGACAAATTTGTGGCTAACCTTTTTTCTGTGTCAGAACAGGGTGCCAGCATTTCTTGTCTCTCTGAAGGGATTGATTGTGATCCCTTGTGCTGTCCTTTGAGGACTTGGGTGCTCAAAGCCTGCTGAAGGGGGTCTGGAGATGGACATTGCTAGGACTGTGATTTAGAAATACTTAACCTGGAGATACAGATGCCCCTTTGCCTACAAGCAGGAGTTCTCTGTTGAGGATAAAAAGAAAACAACCCTCTGTATTTTCCTCATTTTGCTTTTCAAGCTACTGATCTTCTCCAAAAAATATTTCAACTTAAATAATTTTTCTAAGAAACATCAAACAATTGGAAGGATTGCATCTGAATGAGGGATAAAACAGGTTTGAAACCAAGCACTGGAATTGGTTTAGGGGTTTTTGTGCTCCATGTTTTCCCCAATTCCTGGACTTCTGAGCATGCCTTTTTGTTTCCAGTGTAGATATGAAGACTCTGTCCGGGCTGAAACCTGTAAGGGCTGAAATTTTGAGGAATGATTCAGAGATGCTGGCAAGATAATATAGCGTATGTAATTAATAGTTTTATTGAGGGAACAATGTCTCCTGAAATGCCCTGCCCTATTTTCTTCTGGTTTTGTCAGTGACATTGGTATTTTTTGTTAGTTCCGTACACTTAAGAATAGGAATCTGGGTGGTTTTGGTGAGGTTTTTTTTCCCTCCCATCTTGGTTTGAAAAGACAGGTGTCTGCTAAGGAAGGCAAGAGTCACCCTTGAAATGGAAAATGTAAAACCCCTCCCTCCAAATTATGGTAATTTTGATATTAAGAACCTCTCAGCAAAGATATGGGAGTAGGAATAACGGTTCTTTATTAGGAAAATTAAAATAAAAATGCAACAGTAAAAAAACAAAACAAAACCAGAACCAAAACCAAAAAACCAAAACAAACAAACAAAAACCCAACAAAAACCACAACCACTGACAGAATCAGAATACAACTTGACATGCTCCTGATCAGGGTGTTGGGAGCAGTACAATTCAGTCCTCCTGGAATGACACGTGGTTCTGTTGGAGAAGAGGTTATCCTGTGAAAAGGTGTAGTTTTCCTCTGAAGACCCAGTGGTGGTGAGATAGGTCCAGACTTCCTCTGGGAATCCAGTGCAAACAGGCTGTGCTGGTGCTCTGAATATCAGGTTTTATCCAGGTGGGAATGTTTGGCTCCTCCCCCTGGGTGGAGCATCTCCCAGTGGGATGATGTAATTGTATCAGCCATGCAGTGAGCCTGGATGGCCCATGAACAGCAGATATCCCCTGGAGGGAGGATGGGTTGTGGAAGAGATATGAGCACAGCTGGTTTTAACAGCTGGCCCATTAACAGAGGATATCCCCCCACAGAGAAGACATAAAAACCACTGCTCCACCTGGTTTCAGCGGATGTGAGAGAACACATACTTCTGGTTACATCTTGCATTGCAACCTAAGACACCCCCAAAACTTTGCACAGCATCAGTAGTTTGGTACATTAGAAATTGTTTTTCTATTGTACAAAAAACCCGCAAGGGTAACAAAGCCAGTGGACAAAGTGCAAAGTTTGCAATTAGATGGGACACTTATTTGGAGTTTTACAAAAGTTGTTGAGTTTGGGAATTTCTCATACAATAGATAGAAAACTCAGCTCGATAACTCAACTTTTACATTAACTGCTTTATTTAGCTTTTCAGCTTCTTGTAACTTGAGCCATTAAATCTAAGCAGTGCTGCAGTTACTGTTAAGGTTTTATCAGATCTCCTAATATTTAGATATTCTGTTTGTAGCTCTGCAGAGCTCTCATTTTTAGGAAGTCTGTTAGAAGTTAAGTGCACTAACATTTTGTGATTTTCGCTATCAGCATGACTCATCTTTGAGGCTTTCCTGCCAACCGGGTTAAATGTCATTCCACCATGGTTACTCACGATTTCCATCCTTAATATTGAAATTATTTATGAAGTCTCGAAATACTTTATTTTACTTTTTACAAATTGTATCTTAGATCTGTCTCTGTAGTGCTCATATTCTTTGAATCTTCTGTCTCGGTTTTTAAAGATGTGAGTGAACATATGATACATGTGAAAAAAGGCAATAGAAACACAGGAAAGCAAAACTGCAGAACTGATAGAAGAAAGCCATTATTAACTATGATGCAGTCTTTAAAACTTTCTTGTTACCTGCTCTTACTGATATCCACTTTTCCATGCAGAAGTGAAGTACAGCAGCAGTCCTTACTCAGGGTGTTACGTTTCCCATAATTTGGTTGCACTCCACTGATCCTGTTTGTTTGTACCAATTTAAATCTTACCCCAGTCTCCCAAAAATGTAGTTACTCCCACGAGGCTTCAAGGTATAACAGCAGCACCAAAGTTACTTGAGGTTAGAAGGGGCTTGGCCAGACTGTTCAACAACCTGCACCAATTTCCAGGAACAAATGGACAGGGAAAAGCAAGCACAGCATGTGTTGGGCTGTGTGCAGGTATGAAGGACTGTTCCCTCTCTGCCTAGGAGTTAAATCACCACTAGCTTGTCTTGTAATAAAGGGTTATAATTTTAATTAGTTTTTCACCTGTTCGAAGTAATGCAATGTTCCTCCTGTGTGTGAGGCACTGACAAAGGGGATCCTGCTTGTCAAGTGTTTCTTAAAGAACTGAAAACTCAAAACTGCTGTGAAGCATGACCAGGAGTAAATTTAAAAAAATTATCCTCTAAATCTACAATGATTTTCACTCTGGGTAATCCACTGTGTGAAACATTGCCATTGGGTTTAATTTTCAACCTTAGAGAAGTATTTGACATTTACTCAGATAAAGAATGGAGTAAAAATTAATTTAAAAAAATAATTCCAGCAGTTTTGGAAAGAAGACAAGTCCTTTTCGACTCATTTCACTCTTTTCTTCAAGTGAATTGCTGATTTTTCAGTGTCAATTAGATGTTGCCTTTAACACGTGTTTAATTCTTTGTTAACCACAAGTTGGTTGCAATAAATGCTACCACAATATTCTGCTTTTTTGCTGGCTTTCTCCAGCATTGTGGTGTGGGTCTGTGAGGCTGCAGGGAAGTTAAATAGTTTGCAACAGCACTGGACAGGAACAACAGAATAAGTCTCTGCTTAAAGTCTTTCTCCCCTGTCAGCTTCCAAATTTAATAATGACGGAATTTGGGAAAGTACCAAGAGTTGCTAGTTGCTGTGTATGTGCGAGAGATAAAGTGTATATTCAATAATAACACACTCTTCAGAATCTGATCTCCGGTCTGTTAACATGCTGAACATGCCTTTTTTTTACAGCAGTGATTTATAGTCCAGCATAACCATGCAGAATCACTTCATTATATTTGAATAATGAAAAGAGTGCCATCAAGATGGCATGTCTCAGGGGAGCTTTCTGAGGCACTACTTTAAACAAATGACTTTTTAGATAAATTTATTATGAAGTGTGATGAAAGGCATTTTTCTTGGCAGTCACATCTTACAAAATCAATGAGGTTTCTTGTGCTGTTGTGTTGGGGTGGGTTGTTTTTTGGTTTTTTTTTGATCTCTTACATAAGTAAAGGCTGAGTCCATAGGAACAATGGTTGGTGTTTTGCTGGCACCATGGAAAGGAGATACAGTGCTGTAATGGGCAGCTATAATTCTGTCTGATCGTGTCTGCTAAATATTTATGGGCCAAACTTACAACCTAGTACCACAATCAGTGAAAACTTTATTAGTTACTTTAAAAAATATTTTTATAGGTATCCATGCACACTCATTCTGTTTCATTGTGTAAATATGTGGTTTTATGCAATTTGTAAAAAAAAACATGACAGTATTTGACTAACACTTATTCTGTCAAAGGAGTACCCAGCCTTGGCAATGGCAATTTGTTAAATTGTGTTATGAAAAGTTTACAAAACCACCCAGAAAACACAAATATTATTATTTGTGTAATATTAGGAATTTTGATTCCTCTGGCATGTTTAGCATTCTTGAACATCTTAATTATACCTAACACTTAATTACTAGTAAGAAATAAGCTGTGCTTTCTCAAATCTCTTAATTGGTTTTGTAATCAAAGTAATCATTCAGGACAAATATGCATTGAATGAAGATACCTCAAGCTGTTTCTTGGAGATCTCAATTTTGAGCTGTTTTATTACTTTCATGAAGTTATTTGAACATGTTTTTCTGACTTGAGGTGACCCCTTGTTGGCCCTTTTTAAACATAATATCTGTTCAAGAGTAGAATATGCTTTAAAAGAGGTTGATATTTTTAAGAGGGAGATTGTGTTTATACAAACATAGAAAATTTGCTGGCTTTTCTCTCTTCCATAACTGCAAAAGTTTTTGTGCTTCGATCCACATATCATTGCCTGAAATGTATTAACAAACATTACACTAAAAGGATTTTGGTTGCAACTCAGTACGCCTGGATTATTTACCTGAAACAACCACTACATGTCCTTTATTTCTTACCTTGTCCTTATTTTCTGTACCTTGAAAATAGGATATTTTCCACTTCTTGTGAGGAGCATTGAGATCTAAAACTCAGAAGTGCCATGGAATTGTTATGGATTACGAATATTCCCCAGAGATTAAAAAAGGGAGGTACAAAAGATTCTGGAAGAATGAACTTACTTCTAGAGCTGAGCTGACTTTTCTCTCAGTGATGAAAATTTGCACCTCAGGATTTGGTGGCTGTCAGCCAGGGTGCCCAGTGAGAGCAGCAGGGGGGCAGAGCTGTTGCTGGAGGTCCTGCAGGTAGGAGAGAGAACACCTCTGTCTGCCCTGCTAAATGCTCCTTGATCCTCCTCCTCCCCCAAGCAGATTTCACTCCGTCCCTGAATGGAGCCTACACACAAATCAGCATGATCAGAGAGAAAACCCCAATTGTCTTCTCTTCTGGCAAGAATGTTTACACTTCCAGTTCAAAAAATCTCAAATCTGATTTTACCAATAAAGAGCGCTAAGAATTTTCTCCCTCTCTAAAGGATAAATCTTATATAAAATTTTATCTCAGTAACAACTTCTGCAAGGGAGTTCAATAGCAAGTTCCAATGAGGTTGGACTCACTGAGCCTTATGTAAATGGATATTCTATTAGTCCCTGTGTTTGAACATTCCGTATCTTGTTGCATTAACTAAGCAGATATTCAGTCATGAGGGAGAAGTAACTGTAGTCAGTTTTCCTTTTTTGAATTCCAGTTTTTCCTACAGTAAATGCAAAGCTGGCCAGGCTTAATTCCTCCTAGATGGGTTAATTGATTCTGCGGTCACCAAGTGTGTGACCTGACTTCTGGTTCACTGAGTCACTGAGTGCGGGATCGAGATGATGCTTTTATTTCTGTCTCATTTGGTGAGTGCATTTTGATCAGAGTTGTGAAAGATGTGAACTGGAGGTGTTAGGAAGGAAACCTGCCCTTCACCTCGAGCAGGTCCAGCTCCAAAGTGTGCAGGGGCTGTGCAAACACAGGTAAGCACGTGGGGTCTGCAGGATGAGTCTGCCCTTCACTTGTGTGTTGGACTTTATATTGAACTAATTCATAATTTGATTTTTGACATCTCAGTAATTACTGCCAGCAAAAACTAGTCATTTTAATGGTAGCAATATACTGCCAAGCACATTTAACTTTGACAGAAACTTCAAATGACTTTGCCTCAGCTGCTTGCCTGTTCTTTGTGGGCACTTTTACAATCGACTGAGGACTTGTACAGAAGCCTTTGGTAAAAGCTGTTTGCTCTCAGTGAATTCATTGGCTCCATCAAGCCAGGGTGTGATGTCAAGAGGCTGTTAATCCCACCTGGAACTAACCTTTTTCGGGCCAAACACCAAGGGATGTGCACAGTCTGATTTCTGTTGAGTCTGATTTCCTCTAAATCCTGATGAGCCTTCAAAAGCTGCTGTGATGATCTGAAATGACCCCGAATGGAGACCTTCTCTCCCCAGAAAAACCACACTGTTTAGCAGCAGTTTTTCTCCCATCCCTAAAAGTGTGATTGCTGCCCTCCCTGTGTGTTTGCTGCCTGCAAAGGACACTGACAGTGTCACACAGAACAGGTGCAGGTGCTTGGCTCACTTTTGTTACCTGCCTGAGACATCAGCTCCAAGTTCTGATGAGATCTTTGTCAGGCACAACACAGAACTCAAAGGAGCACTTTCCTTGGTGCTGCCTGTAGCACTCACAAGCTTCTGGTTTGTCATTTTGGTGAGAATTTGGAGCTTTTCAGTGCTTTAGTAGCCAACAATGAAAAATCTCTCCTCCATAATGACAGATTTTTTTTTTTTCTGGACTAGCAAAGTGCTTCTGAAGAGGCTGGAGCTGCTGTCCATTCAGATCAGGCACTTCTGTACATAAGACTTGGCTAAGAAAAAAGGAAAAGTTGACTTACGAGTTAATAGAAGTGTTTCTGTGGGTTTGGAGGGCGAGCACAAAGCTTAAAAGAACAGCTGAAAGACTGATCATGATGATGACTGCCCCCCAAAATACCAGGAACATACTTCATGGACAAATAATAGGAATAGCCTGAGTTCTTGTTTCTTTTCTTTCTGTTCACAGATCTGTTTGGGAACACTTAGATAGTGACAATATCACTAGACAAATTAATTGAAATGCAATAATGGATTTCTGAAACCGCTAACACACAGCTGTCAGTAATTTACTTCAGCTGTATTCAGTTTACAGGACTTAGTGCTCCATTGCTCAGGATGGATAAGGGATTGCCAAAGTTTCTGTTGGGGATACTCCTGTACACTTACAGGTGTCTGAGATTGTGCTGATTGTTAAATTTCACAACTTGCTCAGTAATGATTATGCAAGCAGGGCTGTTCATTTTGTCACATTTGTCTGAGCCCACTCTAAAGGCTGTTTTTTAGGTATTTGCTCATCTCCCTTCTTCCTATTCCTGATTGTCCCTGCCCCTGCAGCTCTCATTGGCAAGGGACTACATGCACGTGTTAACTCCAGTAAATGAGACTTTCCAGTGTCCATTCAGTTCAGGATCAGATAGAAAGTGTTTCCATATCACTAAGAGAATAAAGCCAAGGGAATTCTCACAGTAGTCAGAGAGGCTGACACCTGTGAGACTAACTTTTTAAGGTACCCAGGAGCAATCAGCATCAAATTGTTAATAACATCTTTTGGAGTGTTTGAGGCCATGTAAATTCTACTGATTTTGTGGCTAGCTGGGGTTATTTGGGAATATCCGATATGAGGAATGTGATGACTGCAGGTTGGATGGAAATGCAGAATGGAATGTGGAGGGACTAATTAGGCCTTTTTATTTTATTTAAATATTAAAACATTCTTTCCATACCTCTGTGGCCTCCAGCATAGGTTAAAGGGAGAATTTTGTGCATTTTGTTTGATGCAAGTTCTCACTTTCAACACTTAAAATTTTTTTTTCATAGTTTTTGCATGAGAGAGCTGCAGTTTTTCCCACTGTTTATTCATTTAGGAATTGAAAGGAGTTGTGGATTTTGTCATGCCAAACACATATTTCCTCTGTTGTACTTATTTTAGGCTGGTTGATTTTCTGTTTTGTTTTGTGTGTTGTTTTTGTTCGGGTTTTGTTTGGTTTCGTTGTTATTGTGGTGTTGGGGTGGGAGGTTTTTCGGTGTGTTTGTTTGTTTAAAGAGGTCCAACTGTGATTTTGGAAAAGAGTTGCTAAATAGTTCTTTAGAATGGGGCAGGTGGCTTGCCTGTGTTCCTCCAGCAGGTTGGTACTGCTCATTACATTGCAGCATCACTAAGTCCTTTATAGTGTTCGTCATTCTGTAAAAGATTAGTTTAAAGACATGGCTACAAACTCAGATGCAGCAATATATGCAGCTCAGATTTCTGCAGAATGTTTCTTATGCATTCAGGATGTATTTCAGCCACAATATTCCCAACATGAGGCTGGCAGCAGATTAACCTTGGTGGTTTAAATGGTGTAAAGCAGGGATTACAGCTACACGTGTTTGCTGCTCAGGTGGCTGATGGAAAGAGGTTGATGTTCTGAAACCACAGGATTATGTCTGGTTAATGTTTGATCCTATAGTAAAATGCCTGCCCAGACCCCCGTTCTTCTTGGCTTAATAATGTCAATATTATTTGGGTGGTGTTAAACAGCGTAAGGAAAAGCAGTGGAAAGAATTCTGCCTGTTGGGGCTTCCAGCTAAGCCACTGTTTAGCAGTTGCTCACATACAAACGAGGGGATGTTGTGAGGTTTTCCTGGCTCTGCTTTGCTTTGGGGCTTCAGCTTTCTTTTGTGGAGAAAAGGTGAAATAAAGGGGAGGGTGGAAAATAGGACACAGTGGATATAGTTGAAAATGCAACTGCAATGGCGTTGAATTGTGCCAGAGAGGGAAATGGAAGCTGGGATTCTTTTAGTTTCAGCATCAAGGCTCTGCTCTGTAGATGCTCAGGAAGGAGCACAAGGATGGCTTTCCTTGGTTGCTGTTTCCTTGTGGGCATTTCCAAGCTCTCTGTAAATAACCTGCTGGTTCCAGCTGCGGATGATTTGGAGCAGCTCTTGGTTACCAGTGTCTGGGAGCTTCAGGAGACACCTTCCCTGTGATGGGATGAGGGGAAGGTGTGCCAAGGGGAGGAGCAGCTTTGCTTAACCAGAAAAACCTGACAGAGGAGCTATAATACAACCAGGTATCCAAAAGTGGCCAAAAGGGCACCACCAGGTCATGAGGAGTTCCTGAACAACACCAGCCTGGTTTGGTTTTAATCCTCTGGGAACTGATAAGCAGCCTTGGTGTAGCCATCCATCCTTCTGTGAATATACAATTGTGTACTCAGCCAGCAGAGGTGGTTTTGCTTTCTTGTTCCTAAAGATTTGCCGCTGAGTAAAACAGCCATGCAAGCGAACCTGAACCCTCACACCTGTAAAGATAACTGGTGGTGCTGGCAGCCTCCAAGTAATACAAACATGGATTTCAGGTGGGAGGTTCTGTCAAAAACTGTTTTTTCTGAAAAGCAGAGCCCCTAGTCAGCATGTAATCTGGCCTTGTTATTGCTACAATGTGCGGCAAGAGAGTTACCTGAAATAGTGTGGAGAATGTAATCTGTCTTTTACTATCAAGTAAATGGAATGTGCTCCAAATTCTAAGAAGCCTAAATTCAGTTTTAACCACTGGCCAAAGAGTCACCTCTGTGAATGAGTCCCAGGCAGGCCTAGGGGTTCACTAAGTCATGGGGACGCACAGAGCTTTGCTTTAGGAACTTCTGAATGGGGTTTGGTTTTTAACCAGACCTATGTCTTGCAGGAAGATCTTGGTTTTCTATTTTACTCAGGAAGACACACTGAACATTTTTGAAATGAAAGAGAATAAAGTGAGGTTTGGGAATATATTAATTGAGCAAAAGCTTTAGTTCATAAAATCCTAATGTCAGTAAAGCCAAGTGAGGTGCAGGCTGAGATAATTTGGTCTAACATGTTTTCCTGTTGCATGGCTGTGACTTTGAACCCTGGTGTGCTTGTAACTCTATGACAGTGTTTGCTGCTATGAATTACTAAACTTACAAGGATGCTTGAGCAGCATCTGTATGTGGGAGTGGAAATGAGCTATTAAAAACATTGAAAATATGAATGTCTGAAATTAGAATTAGTCACACTCTTTTTGGTTAGATTTGCAAATCTCCCACTCAGAGAACTGTTAAATACTTTTAATTCTCTAGTCGTCCTTTATATTATGTCTGTTTCTATGTAATTTTTCTAAGCCTTCATTATTCATTAATAATTTTGTTAGGGATTAACATATTTTAGGTATTGGAGTGTTTGAATTGATTTAATACTCGTTTCCTTTACAGCTGTTGGCTCAGGTGACTTGCAGCTCTGCAGGTTTGTTGGTTTTGGCTTCTCAGCTCAGCAGTTTCCACGATGTGAAGATGCTGTGTAGTCAGCAATTTGAAGAAGATATTCACTTTTAGAGTCCTCATTTGAATGGCCAGAAATACCAGTAACTTTATAAATTTAGGCTCAAATATCTTAGGCTGGTATTTGCCTTACTAAAACTTAAAGGATTAACACTGTGCAAGCATTTCAGAAGATTATTCTAAGAAACTCAAGGAAGACTTGTGTGTTAATACAAGCATGTTCTGAGGTTTTAACCTGTTTGGTTTTTTTTTTTTTTTTTT